>ML821059.1:7650-36877 GCA_009831015.1 Picea engelmannii | reverse complement strand
ACAAGTGAAGCATTGGAGGGCCCCCTTTGCCAAACTAGTACACTCTTCCTTTATGTTCTTTTCAAGTAATCTTTGATACATGTTTTAAATCAGATCTTGTTGTAGATGAGTTTATTCTTTGTTGTAGTTAGATGAATTCCATAGTTAAGTAATATGCTTAATTTTTCTAAGCCTTGCTCATGTTATGAATGATTTCTTGAATAAGAATTCAATGTGTGGTTTGCTTTCAAGCATTAGGATAATCATGAATGCTTTTTGAGTTATTTACGCTTTCAGTACTTTTGATTTAATAAGAATTGGTGATAATTGCTAATGAATGAAAGAAGAAAATGAATGCATCTCTTGAATAAGAGTTTTGTCTTTCTAGCATTGATAAGCCTTAGAACTAGTTCAAATATGTTTTTGAATGCTTACTGTTAATACTCTTTAGGAAAACATTTGTTGATTACTGTTATGAGATCTATAAATAGGACTTCTGAACATAAGCTTAGCATCTCTTCTATATTCAGCTCTTAGAATAGGTTTTGGTTTATTCCCATTAAAGAATAAAAGTTATCTCTAAATCCATACATTTTGTATGTGCCTCTACGTCTTGCAAACACCGGATTGACAATCATTTGCACTCTAATTTACATCAGTATATTGGAGCCTAACAATCCTGATAGTCCATTCCAATTTCTTTCATAATCATGGATATTTCTCGATATGTGCGTGGAAAAATATTCGACATCGGTAATAGAACATCACCTAACAATCTACAAAATTCTAAACAATAAGTCAATGTAAACAATATTCATCATCAATATATCATCCAATATACTAATTTACAAATTAGAAAACAATAGCAATATAGGAAAAAATTGAACCTTTTAAGTATTTGTGAACATGCAGGTATAAATAATTAACAAATTAAATACCTTAGTATCTGTGTGAGACATGTGTTTGATAAACCATTCAAAACCTTCAGGTTCACCAACAACAATATAGAAGATAAAAGATTTGTTGTTGATCCTTCATAAAGGGGTTGACGTGACTTCTCAAGTAGAGGATCAACATCATGACTATCATCCTGTTTGTCCTCATCCATTGGAGAAAATGTGTCTTGGATCAATCTATGCATCTCATCTTCCTGATTTGAATCACTAACATTATCTCCATCCATATCATCATTAATGACTTGATCAGCAACTTCAATATTCTGATCTCGAAGTTCATCTCCATGTAAAGTAGTATTTTTTCTAGTACTTGGCAAATAACACTCTGGAGGTCGACACTTTGGGGGCATCATCTATATATTTAAAAACAACATAGAAAAGGTAGTGTGTATAGAAAATATAAAAATCCCGTTAAGAAATATAATTACTAAAATTCATGGCATACTAATTATTACAGAGAATACATTAAATATTGAATCATCTTACCAAGGGATGATATTCATAACCCCCTTCGGCATGTCCCTTCTCCTTGCAATGTTTTTGGGCTGTTGTTATTAAAAGTCTTCTATTTTGCAAGCCTCTGTAATCATAGCAAGGGAAATAACATTTTCCATCACCCCTCACCTCTAATGCTGCTCTTAACCGAGCAAGCTTCCTGTCATTTTCGTTCATTGTGACAAATCCTTGTCCTGACAAGTAATTGTCTTACCTACACCATACCAAACATTAAGTTGTCATTTTTTTTATATTTTGGATACTCCTTTAGATTATGATATGTTTATTTGCAGTGACCTACATCTTTATAATAAGGTCATATGTGTACAAATGTTTTCTTTATATAATAACGACATATATACCTAACATAAATTTAGGGTTAGTGTTTATGTATCTTATTAGTCTCTGCTTCAATCAAGATTTGTTGGTGTTTTTTTGTCAGGTCTTAAAAATTAAAAGAGAGAAGAAAATGACAATCAATTACTATCATTTCACCGATCAGGGTTGAGTTTCAAGAGCACTTCCATATCTTTATCAATGAAAAGAGAGAGAGATTATAGCTAGAATTGAAGGGAAAAGGGTATGTCGATTCCATAAACCTAGAATATTATGGAATCCACATACCCTTTTCCATAGAATATACTAACTAGATCCAAAAACCAAAGACATGAAATATGGTACTACACATATTATAATATATTATCAAGGAAAAAACAAGCTAAATGAAATTTGGACATTTGAAAAAAAATTTACAAGTTAAATGAGTACATCAATAAAAAATAACATAATAACCTTGCATGTTCAAAATCCAAGCTATGTAGATCAAGAATTGGATTTGTTCAACCGGTGGGTGACGGAAAAAAAAAATAGCTCAAACAAAAGCCAAGAACAGTGTCACAACTATAGCAATTGTGTCACAAAATCTCTTAAAGTCACGTATATATAGATAAAATAGTCAACTAGCCGTTAACACCAACCAATGAGATAGGAAAAATTTGCGTCGCTATTGCCACAAAAGTTAGTCGCTATAGCAACGAAAATCCTGACTAGATTTAAATAAGATTTTCATCGATATTGCAATGAACTTTCGTGGCAACATTGACGAAAATCCCACCCTGTTTAAAAAAAATATGAAACTAGTTGAAGCGTGGAAAATTTTCGTGGAATAATCCGCCCATATGTAGTAGTGTAAACATCCATTGTGGTTTGTTTTGGGGGTTCACTTGTTCTTCTCCATTCACTCTTAAACCTCTCTCACTCTTTCATTTTTGGGTGCCTCATTCTTGCTAATTCGTGTGATCTTGGTCTGAGCATGGAAACAAATGGCTGGAAGAGGAGAGCCATTGCTAGATGGATGTAATAAATTATTGATCATTCCAGGAGGGAATGGATGCCTGAGTGCATGAAATTGATGGAAGTTCAGAAAGAATTGTCCACAGCTAAGAATCCATGGGATTTTCGACAGGGAGATTTCCTAACCAATAGCACTCGAGCCCTGGAGAGAAACGAAACAACCTGAGGGACTACAGGGCAGAGAAAGGTGTTCATTTCTTTGGGTTGTGTATACTAAAGAGGAAAGAGATCTAGAAATTAGGATTTGTTGTGTGGTTGGGAGAATTGAGAGCTAGTTAGCCAGTTGTTGTGTGTTTTAGATTTTTCCTAGGACCCATCCTTGTGGATTCATAGCCCTGGCTGGGGGTCAACTACTATTGAGATTAAATGAACACTAGTGTCTATGGTTGGGAGGAACGTCCTTGGTCTATAGCCAGTTGGCGAATGTTTACCTACAAAGATAAGTGCTCTTTGTGTTTTATGTACAATGGATATTCCATTATGTATTTAATTATCTCTGAGATGTATTTCTTTATGAATGTTGGATGGTTATTTTTTGTGCAAGGCACACTATTTATTTATTTTATGTTGTAGCATGGATCTTCATTAATGCATGTGAGTCTTTCGTGCTTGATTTCAAATTAATTATTATTATAATTTGAAATCAGTTTCGAGGTATGTTTTTGAGGTAGTGTGGCCAGCCTGTGGGTGGCTGGGTACAGTACATGTTGGTATCAGAGCTTTTGGTTCAAACATTGGACTAGTATGGGCTAGAACGAGTGAAAATTTGAGAAATTTGTTGTGGCAAACTTTGATCTAAGAGAAATTGGGAAAAAATAGAAATATTAGAGAGAAAATCCCCAAATTCGTGGGTAGATTCGAGTTCTAAATAATTTGGATTGTTTGAGAAGTTTAATGGATTCGATTTGTAGAGTTACAGAGCCGAATTCGGCTTGGAAGTTTAAAAATTTGTATTTTAATGGTTGTTGTAGCATGGGGAAAATTTCATAGGATCGACAGTCAATATTGTGTTCGATCTTCAGATCAACGGCATAGATTTATTCTTGAAAAAATTATAATAGTAATTTTTTCAAAGTTTGACAAGTTAGCAGATCGACGATTGAGATTCATTTTGGTGGTTGGGAAAATAAGGTAGATTGACGGTCCTGATTCGTCGAGGAATTTTTCCAAAATTTCCGAGTGTTGAAATTTACCGATAGAAATCTTCGATCGCTGATAGACGATTGTCGGGAGTCGGAAAAATTTGGTGAAGTTTTCATTTTTTTCAATAGAAATATCTGATTTTCAACGGTTGGTGGTCAGGGATCGGCGAGTTTTGGCGAAGTGTTAAATTTCACCAAGAGGCATCTTTGATCATCGATGGTCGACGAGTCAGGGATCAACGAGTTTGGAGAAGTGTTGAACTTCGACCATATGACATTGGAGATTGTTGATGGACGATGGATCGGGGATCGATAACTTTGGGTGAAGTTTCATTCAGCCAAAGGAAATATTTGACCATCGATGGTCGATGGATAAAGGAAGGTGATGAATTTTCATGCCATGTCATCATCCACATGTCATTCAATGTCATCCTGGTTGATGCCTTAGGATGATTTTCCATGCCAGGTCATCATCCATGTGTCATGTCATGTCAGCATAATTTCCACTTCAGTGAAGGGACGGTCGATCGTCGATGGTCAGGGTTCAGTGAGATTTGTGAAAAATCTTGTTTTTTTTAGGAAAATGACCGATGGTCGATGGTCGGTGACAGATCATTGGAAAGATTCATGGGTGGCTTTTGGTTTGTAGAGAAAAATTGTCAATGGTAATGTTGTCCCTTGACCAAATTTTGAGGGATCTAGTCAAGTTTGACCTATTTTGGGACTTCGATAGCCTATCGAAGACGGAGCGCAAGATGAAGCAGAGATCATGGGATATCGGCCCCTTTTTGGGTCCTTTTTGAGATTTAGGAATATGTAACGGGAATGGGATGTTGTCCCATGGGTTTACCCATGTTTAGGCCTATTTTGTATGTATAAATAGAAGGCTAGGCAATGTAAGAAGTAGTTGAATAGTGCGCAAGTGTTGTGCAAGTTGGCTAAGTGCTAAGAGTGGGATCTGTGTGATCAAGATTTGCAAGGATTTGTGCATACTGTATGAGACTTGTAGAGCTAAGTGAAAGTCATTGTAAGAGGTTGTGAAGTGCTTTGTGCTATAATGCAAGGAAGGAGGATCTAGCGAGGTGCACAAATCTCCTGTAATAGGCAAAGTAGGGTTTTGAGGATTTGTTCTTGTAACTGATTGACTAAAGACAATAAAGAAGAAGAATTGGTGGACATAACCCTAGGGTGGGGGTGAACCATGTAAACACGGTGTGTTCTTGTCTTGATGTGGTTATAACTTCTCTTGCTAAGTGCTTTGATAGAAGATAGATAAATATTCTTATGCTTTGCGCTAATGATGTGTAAGAATGTTAGATCTGACCTATATGAAGGTGCTTAGTGCTCGATCTGCTAGATATAACCTACTTGTGTATGATAGAGTACTTAAATACATCATATCTGAGTGAATGATGCGATGCTTTGTTCTATATGCGTAGTAGCTATTGGTTGAATATTGATGAACTGTTGATGCTAAGTGCTTTGTTAAGTATTATAATCACATATATGTGTCCCAGCTAAGGTTGCAGACACTTGAGTCCTACAACCACCCGTGCCTCTACCTCGGTTGAGACTTCATCTACTTCACAGGTGTTGCCGAAAGGGCCAGTAGTTAGGGTTTTGTTGGTGCATTGTTGTAGTGTTGAACCTTGGGTATGCCCCTGTGCCAACAAATGGTTTTGTTGTCGAGACCTGAAACTATGATTGCAGGAACTGAAGAGAAGTTATGTGCGTAGATCTATTGTTGAAGTGTGTAGTATCAAACCTGAAACTGTGATTGTTGGGAACTAAAGAGAAGTTATGTGCGTATACCTACTGCTGAAGTGCGTAGTATCGGACCTGAAACTGTGATTTATGGGAACTGAGAAAGAAGAATCTTTGTGCAAAGATTCGGCCTGAGATTGTGAAAGCTCTATGCATAGATTTGTTTCCCTAGTGCACAACATTCTACTTGACCTGAGGAGCTTTGTGCCAAGAAAAGAGGTCAGATATGAAGAAAAGAGGTAATATATGTAAGCTTTGTGCTCTAATAAAGGTAAGAATAGTGAAAATTTCTAGATCTAGAATCTTTGTGCTTTGAAAAAGTAAGATAATTGGAAATTTTTGTTTCAAAAGTATGAATCTAGGTGTGTTTGATAGATTTTGTCCTAGCTTGAAAACTAGGGCACTAATAGATGAAAGAAGGTTTGATATGAGTAGATCTGATAAGAATAGTGAAAGATATATTATACCTATGCATAGAAAGAATGTTTGGACTAACAAATGGATGTAGGATCCTAGAAAGAATTTTTTGCAAGTTAGCTCCTATGAGCATTGCGCACAATACAGGAAAGGTTGGGGATCAATTAAACGAAAGAGAGGATTAACCCTCTATTACAGTTGCATAAGACTGGGACATCTTTCTAAGGAATGCCCTGGGAAAATACCTAGTTGTCTTTGTTGTAAAGCTATGGACCATGAAGTGTTGGATTGCCCTAGAATGATTGCTAAGATGGAAGGAATGAATCTGAATCAAGAAAACCCTAAGGCAGATCTAGAAATAGCGGAACCCCAGAAAGAATCAAAGAAAGTTTTTTCTACAAATAAAAGAAACCATGAATGACCACCGACATGTCATATTATCAGAGATCTTCAAGGAAAAAGAATGCATTGAAGCAAGAATATGAGACTTTGACAGTGACTGTGTTCTAGTTAAAGAAACACAGGAGAATATCATGACAAAGAGAACTTGGGAAGATATAGGGAAGCATGCTATGATCCCTTCATTAGGAGGAATAGGGTTATTCAGAGGAAAGTTGATAAACATATGTGGAAGGCTCACTCAGATACCTATGATTGTTAATGGAAATTCGACAAAAGAAGATATTGAGATTATTAAATTTACTGAGAATAGCGCCCCATTTACCATGTTACTAGGAAAACCTTGGATCGACAGAGATCAATCCAGACGAAAGGAAGAAGAAGAAGGTTTGGAACAGAAGAAACAAGAGTTAAAATATTTCATGACTAGAAGGATCGCACACTTGATTGAAGAACAGGAGAACAGATCGAAGCTATTTAACACTAGAGACCCAGATGTCGAAGTTGCAAGAACCCTAGAGGATACATAGAAGGTTGAAGCACCTATCCCAGACAAAGAAGAAGCATTATCCTGGAACCCTAGGGAAGAATCTCAACAGTGCGAAGTGACTATGTCAAAAGAAGACAAAAATCAGAATGGAAAAAGGAATACTGAGACGAAGCTCACTGGGAAGAAGGATAGAAAGTTAATTAAGAAGAGAGCCAATATCGATAAGTTGCAAAAGGCTCCAGAGGGAACCTCACAAAAGGAAAATTTGCAAAATTGGAGCTTCGTCGGGATATCATAACAGCGACACATGGTACTTCTCCATGGAGAAGCAATATAGCCATCAAGGAAATTATAACCGTTCGAGCGATGCTCCAAATGGGTAGAAAGCCATTTATGGTTCCCCACCAGACCATTGGACCATGCCATAACAGATCGAAAAGAGTTAATGAAGGCCTCATACCCATTGCAAGTAACCTGTTGTCGAGTTACCTATTTATCTTGTCACACCAAGTAACGAGAACACTTTTGCAAAATGAGAATTCGAGCCCGCGGACTAAGCTGTTTTCACACACTAATCATCATACTATGTCCGTCTATTCTATTTCAATTTCTAAGTTACCCTCTGAACCGAGAATTTCCATCCCGAGCATGTATATCTGAGGAGCTCACCACATTCAAAAAATCAGTGGCAGAAGTACTTCTTGACCTGATGAATGAAAGAGTCATGTCGGAGAGAGGATTATTTGTAGGTGTACAGGCTTCATCTATGAGAACAATTCAAGAATCGCCATCGACTGCTCATGGAACAGAACCATCTTGATCATCCGATGAGAAGCGAACTAAGCATAGGGATGATATAGTGAATGTTAAATTGATTCTGACCATATTTCCCACCTATATACCACCTCTGAACAGTGCTATAAACTGTGATAGCGTACCTATAGATTTCGAGTACACCTTGGTCATTGCGTACCTCCTGAAGGGGATACGCATAGTGCGAGCAGACCAAGATAAGATCGCAGCGTTGAAGTTTAGCGACTTCAACCTCGGAGATCGCAAATTCTGGAACATGTTAGCCCCACATAAGTATCTGATTAGAACAAAAGGGAAAAACCCAAAGGTAATTCCCAAATTCCCCAAGCATGGACCCATAACCTCGCACAGTCCACCCTACTCAACATCATGAAAATTCCCCACTTTGGAAGACACCAAGAGGTGAATGCATGTGTCAATATCTTCTTGTCTTGTTACCATGGTGGATATTTTTGGCTAAACCATCATATTATAGTTGATCCGACCTTGATCAATCGGATCACGGGTTTGAGTATGAAAGGACCCGACCCACAGGATTTCTATCCTGGAAAATCCATGGACCACGCTCTCGCACAAAGGATCAAAGACACTTATGGCGATGTCAAGAAGGGTGCGTGAGGCTACAAGGTAGCCTCTATTCAGAATGACATAGTGTGCCTCACCTATAAGATGATTGTAGGGAAGTTAGTACGCAAGAACTGAACCACCCAAGTGACTGGTTTTGTAGTTGACCTTGCAGGGAAATGCGCGGAGGGCCTACAAATGAATTGGGCGAAGTACCTAGTGAACCAGTTGGAACTTGACTGTAGACAAGTGTAAGATCAAGGATATGAATTTCATTTTAACTGGCTATTGATCCTGATCACTTTCATCGCTTGGGAGATGCCAGAAGGTGCGAACTTCCTGGACATCGAGCCATTTGAACCATTGGTCGTGAAGTTCAGTACATTGTGGTACTCAAGTGACATGAATAAGAAATGGCAATCAAATTATGTGTTCCATACATACTACAATTAGTTGAAGATATCCATCCAGTCTGAGCCTCGCATGATGTCAAACACTTTACACCAATTCAGGCCTCTGATGAAGTTCAGTGTGCATCGACATTTCAGTTATATCACAGCGCAAGCCCATGAGCACAAGCAACAGCTTCAGACCTACTATAAGATGACAGAGGAGGATTTAGAGGAGATTACTAAGGAATGGTCCATTGACCTCCTCATTCTAGCAAACCTTGTGAAGATATCTGACATCGACAGCCCAGAAACTGTGTAGGATACACCCGGACCAAGAAAAACAAAATAAATTGACGAAGTACAAGATTTAAGCAATGCCTTGGTGAAGACTGCTTCCATGTCACCAGAGCAAGGAGGTGATGGTGAAGAGATAGATGGAACAAAAGATGAACAGAGGAAAGGCGAAGTAACACCGCCCAGAAACGAGGAGGACCCCTCAAAGAAAAGGAAGGTTTCCCCCCCAAAACCTTCCTCCCGGAAGAGATCAAAATCCCCTATAACTAAGATGAAGACCGTCCTCACCTCTAATGATTTCAATTTCATCATAGCATCCCAGAATGATGCTTCACTAGAGATAGCAAAGAAGCAAGAAGATAAGTAGGAGGAGATGTACAATAGAATTGAGTTCGAGCTACAAGGGGTGCAACAAGCAATACATTCCAGCTGCATAGTCTCCACTGTGCATCTGCCACTGGGAACACCAAAACCATAAGATGAGCCAGCCCAACTCCACCAACTCGCTGATACAGTCAAAGCTCGTCTTCGACGAGCACAAGAGGAAATAGTGCAAGCCACCCAGGCTTTGGTACAAGTACAGGGAGTACTTGTAGAACATCGTTGAGCTACTGAAGAGGAAAAGAGTGCTCTCCATGCGAAGTTCAATGAAGAAAAGGCACAGCTGCAGCAAGGCAAGGAACAGTTGCTCGCTGAGCAACTCAAAGTGAAGGAAGCGGTCAACAGAACACTACACTCTGTGACTGTTTTAGAAGTAAAGGAAGAGGATCAAGTCATGAAGAAAGTAGCGCAACTTGAAGAAGTGATCCAGTAGCTGCAACAACACATCATAGACCTAGAACTATGCATTGTACCTAAGACCCCACAGGAGGTAAAGGACCAAAGAGAAGCAACTATCAGGAGTATAGTTGAAAGGATAAATGCCCTTACCTTAGAATGTAATAAATTCACTCATCGCAGTGCCCAGACATATGAGAAACTCACCGAGAACCCAGAGTTGCAGGCACTGGAGTCACAGCTCCATGAAGCAAAGAAGCACGTAGAAACACTACAAGCGCAGCTGAAATCCCTGACAGTTGTGGAGAGAATGAAAAGATATCAGGAGAAGCAAACCGCCCAACAGCAAATCCATACTATCTAGAGCAGAGTTATGGAGATAAATTAGAAACTCCAACCTGTGCAAGATAAGGACTATCAGTTGTTTACATAGGTAGGAGGCCAAGGAGAAGAACTGTAGCAGGTTAGCACCATAGCAGAACAGTGCCTAGAAGGACCTATGAATGACGTAGTCATTCAAGAGTTTTTTGAACAAGAG
Organism: Picea engelmannii; assembly: GCA_009831015.1. Classification (NCBI taxonomy): domain Eukaryota; kingdom Viridiplantae; phylum Streptophyta; class Pinopsida; order Pinales; family Pinaceae; genus Picea; species Picea engelmannii. The sequence continues at coordinate 26,504 of ML821059.1, read as the reverse complement.
ATTGTAGCATAGCAGCAAGTCGAAGAAGTTTGAGCCAAGCTCGAAGCGTTCAAAGTAGAAATTCCCACATCAAAGTGTTTTGGGACGAGTCACAGGTGAGTGTTGGGGGCCTGTTGGCCCTTGACCAAGTTTTGAGGGATCTGGTCAAGTTTGACCTATTTTGGGACTTCGATAGCCTGTCGAAGATTGAGCGCAAGATGAAGCAGAGATCATGGGATCTCGGCCCCTTTTTGGGTCCTTTTTGGGATTTGGGAATTTGTAATGGGAATGGGATGTTGGCCCATGGGTTTACCCATGTTTAGGCCTATTTTGTATGTATAAATAGAAGGCTAGGCAATGTAATAATTATTTGAATAGTGTGCAAGTGTTGTGCAAGTTGGCTAAGTGCTAAGAGTGGGATCTGTGTGATCAAGATTTGTAAGGCTTCATGCATACTATATGAGACTTGCAGAGCTAAGTGAAAGTCATTGTAAGAGGTTGTGAAGTGCTTTGTGCTATAATGCAAGGAAGGGGGATCTAGTGAGGTGCACAGATCTCTTGTCCTAGGCAAAGTAGGGTTTTGAGGCTCTGTTCTTGTAACTAATTGACGGAAGACAATAAAGAAGAAGAATTGGTGGACATAGCCCTAGGGTGGGGGTGAACCATCTAAACATGGTGTTGTTCCGCCTTGTGCGTGTCTTGATGTGGTTATAACTTCTCTTGCTAAGTACTTTGATAGAAGATAGATAAATATTCTTATGCTTTGTGCTAATGATGTGTAAGAATGTTAGATCTGACCTATATGAAGGTGCTTAGTGCTCGATCTGCTAGATATAACCTGCTTGTGTATGATAGAGTACTTAAATACATCATATCTGAGTGAATGATGTGATGCTTTGTTCTATCTGCGTAGTAGTTATTGGTTGAATATTGATGAACTGTTGATGTTAAGTGCTCTGTTAAGTATTATAATCACATATATGTGTCCTAGCTAAGGTTGCAGACACTTGAGTCCTGCAACCACCCCTGCCTCTACCTCGGGTGAGACTTCATCTGCTTCGCAGGTGTTGCCGAAAGGGCCAGTAGTTAGGGTTTTGTTGGTGCATTGTTGTAGTGTTGAACCTTGGGTATGCCCCTGTGCCAACAAATGCTTCTGTTGTCGAGACCTGAAACTGTGATTGCAGGAACTGAAGAGAAGTTATGTGCATAGATCTACTACTGAAGTGCGCAGTATCAAACCTGAAACTGTGATTGTTGGGAACTAAGGAGAAGTTATGTGCGTAGATCTACTGCTAAAGTGCGTAGTATCGGACCTGAAACTGTGATTTATGGGAACTGAGAAAGAAGAATCTTTGTGCAAAGATTCAACCTCAGATTGTGAAAGCTCTATGCATAGATTTGTTTCCCTAGTGCACGGCATTCTACTTGACCTGAGGATCTTTGTGCCAAGAAAAGAGGTCAGATCTGAAGAAAAGAGGTAATATATGTAAGCTCTGTGCTCTGATAAAGGTAAGAATAGTGAAAAGTTATAGATCTAGAATCTTTGTGCTTTGAAAAAGTAAGATAATTGGAAATTTTTGTTTCAAAAGTATGAATCTAGGTGTGTTTGATAGATTCTGTCCTAGCTTGAAAACTAGGGCACTAATATATGAAAGAAGGTTTGATATGAGTAGATCTGATAAGAATAGTGAAAAATATATTATACCTATGCATAGAAAGAATGTTTGGACTAACAAATGGATGCAGGATCCTAGAAAGAATTTTTTGTAGGTTAGCTCCTATGAGCATTGTGCACAATACAGGAAAGGTTGGGGATCAGTTAAACGAAAGAGAGGATTAACCCTCTATTATAGTTGCAGAATATTGGGACATATTTCTAAGGAATGTCCTGGGAAAATACCTAGTTGTCTTTGTTGTAAAGCTATGGACCATGAAGTGTTGGATTGCCCTAGAATGATTGCTAAGTTGGAAAGAATGAATCTGAATCAAGAAAACCCTAAGGCAGATCTAGAAATAGCGGAACCCCAGAAAGAATCAGAGAAAGTTTTTCTACAAATAAAAGAAACCCTGAATGACCACCGACATGTCATATTATCAGAGATCTTCAAGGAAAAAGAATGCATTGAAGCAAGAATATGAGACTTCGACATTGACTGTGTTCTAGATAAAGAAACACAGGCGAATATCATGACAAAGAGAACTTGGGAAGCTATAGGGAAGCATGTTATGATCCCATCATTAGGAGGAATAAAGTTATTCAGAGGAAAGATGATAAACCTGTGTGGAAGGCTCACTCAGATACCTATGATTGTTAATGGAACTTCGACAAAAGAAGATTTTGAGATTATTAAATTTACTAAGAATAGCGCCCCATTTACCATGTTACTAGGAAAACCTTGGATCGACAGAGATCAAGCCAGACGAAAGGAAGAAGAAGAAGGTTTGTAGCAGAAGAAACCAGAGTTAAAATATTTCATGACTAGAAGGATCACACACTTGATTGAAGAACAGGAGAACAAATCGAAGCTATTTAACACTAGAGACCCAGATGTCGAAGTTGCAAGAACACTAGAGGATCCACAGAAGATTGAAGCACCTATCCTAGACAAATAAGAAGCATTATCCTGGAAGCCTAGGGAAGAATCTCAACAGCGTGAAGTGACTATGTCAAAAGAAGACAAAAATCAGAATGGAAAAAGGAATATTGAGACGAAGCTCACTGGGAAGAAGGATAGAAAGTTAATTAAGAAGAGAGACAATATTGATAAGTTGCAAAAGGCTCCAGAGGGAACCTCACAAAAGGAAAATTTGCAAAATTGGAGCTTCGTCGGGATATCAGAACAGCGAGACATGGCACTTCACCATGGAGAAGAAATATAGCCATCGGGGACATTATAATCGTTCGAGCGATGCTCCAAATGGGTAGAAAGGCATTTATGGTTCGCCACCAGACCATTTGACCATGCCATAACAGATCGAAAAGAGTTAATGAAGGCCTCATACCCGTTGCAAGTGACCGGTTGTCGAGTTACCTATTTATCTCTTTGCGCCAAGTAACGAGAACACTTTTTCCAATTGAGAATTTGAGCCCACAGACTAAGTTGTTTTCGCACAGTAATCATCATACTATGTCTGTCTATTCTATTTCAGTGTCTAAGTTACCCTCTGAACCGAGAATTTCCATCCCAAGCATGTATATCCGAGGAGCTCACCAGAGTCAAAGAATCAGTGGCAGAAGTACTCCTTGACCTGATGAATGAAAGAGTCATGTTGGAGAGAGGATTATATGTAGGTGTACAGGCTTCATCTACGAGAACAGTTCAAGCATCGCCATCGACTGCTCGTGGAACAGAACCATCCTGATCGTCCGATGAGAAGCGAACTAATCATAGGGATGATATAGTGAATGTTAAATTGATTCTGACCATCTTACCCACCTATATACCACCTCTGAGCAGTTCTATAAACTGCGACAGTGTACCTATAGATTTTGAGTACGCCTTGGTCACTGTGTACCTCCCGAAGGGGATACGCATAGTGCGAGCAGACCAAGATAAGTTCGCAGCGTTGAAGTTTCACGACTTCAACCTCGGAGATCGCAAAGTCTAGAACATGTTAGCCCCACATAAGTATCTGACTAGAACAAAAGGGAAAAACCCAAAGGTAATTCCCCAATTCCCCAAGCATGGACCCATAACCTCGTGCAGTCCACCCTACTCAACATCATGAAAATTCCCCACTTTGGAAGACACCAAGAGGTGAATGCATGTGTCAATCTATTGTTGTCTTGTTACCATGGAAGATATTTGTGGCTAAACCATCGTATCATAGTTGATCCGACCTTGATCAATCAGATCACAGGTTTGAGTATGAAAGGACCCGACCCACGGGATTTCTATCCTGGAAAATCCATGGACCACGCTCTTGCACAAAGGATCAAAGACACTTATGGTGATGTCAAGAAGGTCATGTGAGGCTACAAGGTAGCCTCTATTCAGAATGGCACAGTGTGCCTCACCTGTAAGATGATTGCAGGGAAGTTAGTATGCAAGAACTGAACCACCCAAGTGACTGGTTTTGTAGTTGACCTTGCAGGGAAGTGTGTGGAGGGCCTACAAATGAATTGGGTGAAGTACCTAGTGAAATAGTTGGAACTTGACTGTAGACAAGAGTAAGATCAAGGATACAAATTTCATTTCAGCTGGCTATTGATCCTGATCACTTTCATTGCTTGGGAGATGCCAGAAGGTGCGAACTTCCCGGACATCGAGCCATTTGAACCATTGGCCGTGAATTTCAGTACATTGTGGTACTCAAGTGACACTCAAGTGACATGAATAATAAATGGCAATCAAATTATGTGTTCCATATATACTACAATCAGCTGAAGATAGCCATTCAGTCTAAGCCTCGCATGACGTCAAACACTTTACACCAATTCAGGCCTCTGATGAAGTTCAGCGTGGATCGACATTTCATTTATATCACAGCGCAAGCCGACGAGTACAAGCAACAGCTTCAATCCTACTATAAGATGATAGAGGAGGATTTAGAGGAGATTACTAAGGAATGGTCCATTGACCTCCTCATTCTAGCAGACCCTGCAAAGATATTCGACATCGACAGCCCAGAAACTGCGCAGGATACACCTGGACCAAGAAAAAAAAAGAAAATTGACAAAGTACAATATTTAAGCAGTGCCTCAGTGAAGACTGCTTCCATGTCACCAGAGCAAGGAGGTGATGGTGAAGATATAGATGGAACAAAATATGAACAGAGGAAAGGTGAAGTAACACCGCCCAGAGACAAGGAGGACCCCTCAAAGAAAAGGAAGGTTTCCCCCCCAAAACCTTCCTCCCGAAAGAGATCAAAATCCCCTATAACTAAGATGAAGACCATCCTCACCTGTGATGATTTCAATTTCATCATAGAAGCCCTGAATGATGCTTCACTAGAGATAGTATAGAAGCAAGAAGATAAGTAGGAGGAGATGTACAATAGAATTGAGGTCAAGCTACAAGGGATGCAGCAAGCACAACATTCCAGTCGTGCAGTCTCCACTGTGCATTTTCCACTGGGAACACCGGAACCGTAAGATGAGCCAGCCCAACTCCACCAGCTCATTGATACAGTTGAAGCTCGCCTTCGACAAGCACAAGAGGAAATAGCGCAAGCCACCCATACATTGGTAAAAGTACATGGAGTAGTTATAGAACAACCTCGAGCTACCGAAGAGGAAAAGAGTGCCTCCAAGCGAAGTTCAATGAAGAAAAGGCACAGCTGCAGCAAGGCAAGGAATAGTTTCTCGCTGAGAAACTCAAAGTGAAGGAAGCGGTCAACAGAACACTTTGAGACTGTCTTAGAAGTAAAGGAAGAGGATCAAGTCATGAAGAAAGTAGCGCAACTTGAAGAAGTGATCCAGTAACTACAACAACGCATCACAGACCTAGAACTGTGCACTGTACCTGAGACCCCACAGGAGGTAAATGACCAAAGAGAAGCAACTACCAGTAGCATAGTTGAAAGGATAAATGCCCTTACCTTAGAATGTAATAAATTCACTGATCGCAGTGCCCAGACATATGAGAAACTCACCGAGAACCCAGAGTTGCAGGCACTGGAGTCACAACTCCATGAAGCAAAGCAGCACGTAGAAACACTAAAAGTGCAGCTGAAATCCATGACAGTTGTGGAGAGAATGAAAAGATCTCAAGAGCAGCAAACCACCCAACAACAAATCCATACTATCTAGAGCAGAGTTATGGAGATAAATTAGAAACTCCAACCTGTGAAAGATAAGGACTATCAGTTGTTTACATAGGTAGGAGGCCAAGGAGAAGAACTGGAGCAGGTTAGCACCACAGCAGAACAGTGCCTGGAAGGACCTATGAATGATGTAGTTGTTCAAGAGTTTGTTGAACAAGAGCTTGTAGCATAGCAGCAAGTCGAAGAAGTTTGAGCCAAGCTCGAAGCGTTCAAAGCAGAAATTCCCACATCAAAGTGTTTTGGGACGAGTCACAGGTGAGTGTTGGGGGCCTATTGGCCCTTGACCAAGTTTTGAGGGATCTGGTCAAGTTTGACCTATTTTGGGACTTCGATAGCTTGTCGAAGATGGAGCGCAAGACGAAGCAGAGATCATGGGATCTCGGCCCCTTTTTGGGTCCTTTTTGGGATTTGGGAATTTGTAATGGGAATGGGATGTCGGCCCATGGGTTTACCCATGTTTAGGCCTATTTTGTATGTATAAATAGAATGCTAGGCAATGTAAGAAGTAGTTGAATAGTGCGCAAGTGTTGTGCAAGTTGGCTAAGTGCTAAGAGTGGGATCTGTGTGATCAATATTTGTAAGGGTTAGTGCATACTGTATGAGACTTGCAAAGCTAAGTGCAAGTTATTGTAAGAGGCTGTGAAGTGATTTGTGCTAAAATGAAAGGAAGGAGGATCTAGCAAGGTGTGCAAATCTCCTGTCCTAGGCAAAGTAGGGTTTTGAGGCTCTATGATTGTAACTAATTGACCGAAGACAATAAAGAAGAAGAATTGGTGGACGTAGCCCCAGGGTGGGGGTGAACCACGTAAACACTGTGTTGTTCCTCTTTGTGCTTGTCTTGATGTGGTTATAACTTCTCTTGCTAAGTGCTTTGATAGAAGATAGATAAATCTTCTTATGCTTTGTGCTATTGATGTGTAAGAATGTTAGATGTGACCTATATGAAGGTGCTTAGTGATAGATTTGATAGATATAACATGCCTGTGTATGATAGAGTACTTAAATACATCATATCTAAGTGAATGATGCGATGATCTTTTCTATCTGCGCAATAGTTATTGGTTGAATATTGATGAATTGTTGATGTTAAGTGCTCTGTTAAGTATTATAATCATAGATCTGTGTCCCAGCTAAGGTTGCAGACACTTGAGTCTTGCAACCACCCCTTCCTCTACCTCGAGTGAGACTTCATCTGCTTCGCAGGTGTTTCGAAAAGGGTCGGTAGTTAGGGTTTTGTTAGTGTGTTGTTGTAGCGTTGAACCATGGGTCTGCCCCTATGCCAACAGGTCAATGGTCGATGATCGGGCGTCGGGGAAATCGGTGGGAAGGTTTGGTTTGTAAAGGAAAGAGTTGATCCATGATCGTATATCATCTATAGAGATTATATCAACGATCCATATTGCTTCTGATTTGAGATCGACGGTGCAAATTGCACTTAGGAAAAATTGTTCGTTTGGAGCCATTTTCATATTTTGCCCATAAATAGAGAAAATTGTGTCATATTTGGATGAAAATTATGGGTTTTATCCGCAAATATGGGATCTACAAAAGTGTTAGAGAGGGCCATTGCCAAATTCGTCTTGGATTTGTCAAAAATTGCAAAATAGTGGTTTTCAAAGATCTAGGTCTAGATCACTAGTAGAGGTCCAAATTAAGTTGAAACTCTTGGAGATAGTATAGGAAGTAGAAACACAAATAACCCATGAATAAACTGAATAAATCCTAAGGGGATTGGAATGGGGATGTTGAAATAGGCCAAAACCCACTATTTCAAGAGATTTTCAGAGGAAAAGTGACCCTAGATGACAAAACCGAAAACTTTTATTTACTCAAAATTTTATATACTCATGGAGAAAAAAAACTTAGGTTTATTGAAAGTTTTCCATAGATGCACAGATTATGAGATAGCGATTTTTGCTAAAAAATCCAAGTCTGGAAAAATGAGTGAAAAAGGACAAAGTTGTAGATTCCATATTGTTGTAGTTTTTTATTGGTGCATCATATTTAATATCAGAGAGTTGATATGAATTCCTTGTTAATATTATTAACTGTGTCCAATATAAAATTTTCTCTAGTTCCTGATATATTTTCTTTTGCAGTTGACAGAAGTTGGCACTTCAATAAAATTACACCAGTGGAGAAAATGCACAAAAAAGGTGAAAGTGGTATTTTTCAAGAATCCATAACTTTCAACTCAGAAATTGGATTGGGGAAAGAGTATAGTAATTGAAAATATGATTTGGAGGATAATGACCTGAAATTATTATAATTTGGATAACTATGATATAATTCTTCTTGAACTGAGCAGAAAAAGAACCTGTAGCATTAATTGACAAAAATTTTGACATGCATAATTCTAACAAAATGGTTGTTTGTACATTTTGTAGAATTAAAAGTATAACCAGATAATTTCAAGTACAGAATTGAATATTATATTCATGGAAGAATGATAGAGCTTACAGAAGTTGGATGAGGCAATTAAGGGCTATAAGGAAAGTAACGAAAAGTGGATAAATAACTCGAGAACAGCATGATAGAAGGATTATTATTTAGATGCTACAGAGTGTGAATAAATTGCAGTTACAAAAAAATCAAGAGTCCTCACATAGGACATGAAGCTAGTAGGTGAATAATTCCATTAATGGGCATAGAAAGGAAAAGTAAGTCTCCAAAGCATTGAAGGTAGAGAGGTGTAGATAGTTGCAAGCTTGATGTGAAAGAGAACACGGATCTTAGGAGATGAGGTGTGAATAATATCTATGTTCCAAGTACAAGAGTTCTTGGGAAGGATTTTATAAGATATGATTTAGCTACATGTCTGAAAGTAATCAGATCAAGAAAGCCAAATTTGATACCAAAGTTCATAGTGGAAGCATGATACCAATGCAAATAAATTGAGATAGAATAGTGAAGGTTCTTTCACTTGAAAATTTCCATTGAATGAAAACAGACTTCCATTGGGAATGGTATTAAGTGTTAAAGGTATGGTTTCACAGGGAAATGTTAATGAATTAATCTAATGGAAAACTAGGAGTCGTAGTATTTGGTTCAAGAATGTTGTGTTAGTGGAGTGATGGAATTCTCTAAGCTACTTCATTCCAAGGTTCTGGAATGTTTCATAAAGGTAAATTTTGGATATGATTTCCTAAGAGAAGTTGTTGCAAATAGAACACCTCGATTGGGTTGTAGAATGACCAAGTGGAACTTGGATGGAAAGTGTTCAGACCCTAGAACAGTAGTGCAGAGGAGCAGAGTGGGAGCACACAAGGCAGCAAGGATTTGAAGAAATTCAAGGACAAACAGATACAACATAAATAAATATATAATAAGTGAACTAAAACATAAATGCACTAGAGTAAATGATGCATACAATGAAGTTAGAATGAATATGCATTAGTAGGCATGCTGACAATGAATGTTTCATACATATGGATGTGCATTTGTGCTTGAATATGCATATAGCATTCTTGCGTACTTAGAATAGTATGTTATTATGCAATAATGAAGTTATGTTATATTAAGTATGACTAATGATGGATTATGTATTCAGGAAAAAAAAATATAGCATGGTTAAAGAGGTGGATGTTGTTGCTACTACTTATGACTTCCTTCTATTTGAAGACCCATGAGGGTGGAAGGAATGGTTATCAAAAGGATGGAGGAGGAAACATGTGAGCTTCTACAAATACCAGTTGACCAGGTAGCATAAAGTAGGTTGATAAAAACCATGCAAGTATGCATTTGTTTGCTTCTATTGTTGGAACGAATTGAGGTAAGAATTTCCTCAGTTAATTTTTCAATATTTAAATTGATATGTAATGGTTAAAGGCCTAGAGTATATAAATGTTGTTGATGTTATAATGCAGTCATATAAAATTTAGTAGTTGCATATTGTGTTATGATTGGTTATGAGATCATAACCAAGTCAAATCAGGATACATAATCATGTTATAGTAATGAATATCCATAGAGCTAGTTGTGTGTGAGACCATGAGACGGTTGGATATGGAAGGGCTATAGATCTATGTGAGTGCTCAATGGTATCTACTGTATATATGATGTTGGGATGCAACCTCTTTTCCGAAACTAAAGAGCACTTAAGAATTGTATTGTTGGTGTTTTTTAGCACAAATTCTTGCTGGTTGGCGTTTTCTTCCAGTTTCGGGCCCCTGGTGTAAATGCATAGAAGTGGGATTTGAAAACTGGTCGAGTGTGTTTTATTCAAAGTCTGCAACCATGAGGGACGAGCACAGCCCACAAAAGAAGCCCATTTCGGGCATAAAATCAAGCGAGCGGGAACTTTGTCTCTCAATGGTGAGGATCCACAGATGGGGGAGATTGACGGCCATCAGGTAAGTTTGGGTCACAGAGTTGCACATGGTCAAGCGCCTGAGCTCATCTCCTATGGCCAAACTCACGAAACAATCAAGCCATTTCGGTATTTTGGATACCAGGACTTCAACATACAAGGATCTCTCCTCCTTGCATCATGTATCCCCGGTGCGCGAAATCCCGAAACAGCCAAGACCGTCGATCAAGAAATGATTTAGGATGTCCATCCAATGGGACATGTGGCGCGTGATCAAGCCATTTCAGATACCGAGACTTCGAGAGAATAGAGGGTCTCCTCCTTCCACTACATTTCAGAATCCTAAAGCCCGAAATGCCGAAAGGGTCCAGGCCAGAGGCGGTCCCACATTTGAGAAGTGATCTAGGCCGTCCATCCAATGGGACACATGGCACGCGATCAAGCCATTTCAGCTACCAGGACTTCGAGAGAACAGAGGGTCTCCTCCTTCCACTTCATTTCAGAATCCCAAAGCCTGAAATGTCGAAAGGGTCCAAGCCAGAGGCGGTCCCACATTTGAGAAGTGATCTAGGTCATCCATCCAATGGGACATGTGGCGCGCGATCAAGCCATTTTGGCTACTGGTACTTTGAGAGAATAGAGGGTCTCCTCCTTCCACTGCATTTTAGAATCGTCGAAACGTGAAATCCAAAAAGCGCCTTTGAAGATAGGCACAGGGTCACAGCCCGTGGTCACTTGGGGTGATAAAAAGAACTGTGCAAAGGGCCAAAGCGTCGGGTTTAGCTGCAGAAGGGATCGTTGCGTTCTCCAGGTACCAGTTCAACTCGGCCTCGATCTTGGTCCCTGCTAAAAGTAGGCAAAGGTGGGGGAAGGTAGTTGAAACCTCAGCTCACTCATTAAATGCAAAGCATGAAGGTTTTGGCAAGCAGTCTGCCCGAGATAGTCCTGTATGCTAGTTTTTTTAAAGAAGACATGTCGAGTCCTCATCTGACCAGAGGAGTTTGCACATGCTATTTTAGCCTTTAATGTTTCAACTACTCCCCCTGCAAAGGCCATGCAAAGTTAAGGTGACATCTAACGAAGGAGTTTAGGCCAGATTTGACTAAAGAGATGCCACGCCCTAGAAGTTCTAAGATGCCTCTGTTGGGCAGATGTTTAGGAGTATATTTACTCAGTTTTTGTATTTTTGTAAGGATCGATGGTAGAGCGCAGCTTCCGATTGTAAATCTTTAATCCATCCTCTAGTTCTTTGGTTATAGAAGAACAGTTGATACTTCTTGTTTAATGGCAGCCAGCTTCTTCTTTTCCTTTTTCCCTCTGAATCTGAAAGCCTGGGCATGGATGATCCAATCAGGTGTTGCATAGCTATATAATGTAGGTTTGATTATATCAATTCTGCAATATTTTTTAGGTTCATTTTGAAGTTTATTCGGCTCTGAGGGGATCTCATATCCGAGACTTTTCCTCTTTTTTGAAGACTGCTGGAAGATCGGATGTCCAAATCAGACTTTATTTCCCCTCTTTCCCTCCACTTACTCACCACTATCATTATTACTGGCTTAAGTTAGGTCAAGACCTCATATGTCACTGTTGTTCCAGCCCAGTTTTTTGAGTTATAACGATATGATTCTACGTTTCTTTCCATTTGATCAACCTCTACAAACAAATCGTGACATAAAATTGATGGGTGTCGGGCTTTTCTCCTGCTGCAATCTAGGAGTGACTTCCGATGCTAACATTTCTGGCGTCGTTGTCAGGGAAGATGTTGAAAATTTTCCCCGAGATTGAACGACATCAAGCCTCTGATTTTGAAGGTGCATCAGGCATCAGAGCCTTTGAAGATTGCTACTGTGCACTTGGAGACTCCATTGTGACGACTCCACTGTGGCGAACATGCCTTTTTAATTGTGGCTTTCAGAGGCAGACACATGCGGTCCCATCCATAGCTACCTCTAGCTACGCCTGAAGCTAAGCCGCAGGCGAATTTCAGAAGAGGAAAGGCCCCCCAAGGAGAAACTTCCACCGCCAAACCAGGTATTTTTTTGTATCCTTCTGTAGAAACTCCTTTTTCTTCTCCTCAGCTTCGTAACAGACCTTTTTCTGAAACCTCCCATTTCCTGCATTTCATAAGTGTTCCTGTCGAGTTGCCTCCTCCTGGTTTTGGAATAGAGCGAGAAACCCTTGTCACTTCCCTTACCCCTTTAAGCCTATTTCCAGTATCCCCGGTTCAAGCTCCTTCCCCTCCAAGTTCTCCTCCACCTAATATCCCTATGGAAAAAGAAAATCCCCCCATGACCAGAATGGAGGCTATTATAGCCGTTGGGTATGCTCCCCTTTTTCTACCCCAGCCTCTCAACACCCTTCTAGCAGATGGCTACCTCAAGAAGCTGCCCAAGTTTACAAGAGAGGGGGACATAACTGCAGAAGAACACCTTGAAGCCTTTTACAGTTTTACAGATGACCATGTCATCATGCATGTAGATGTGTGGATGAGGATTTTTGTCCATAGCCTTGAGGGTGAGGCTAGAAAATGGTTTAGGGCCTTTCCTCCTAGATCTATTAATGGAATTGAGGCTTTGGATAATGCCTTTTTGAGACAGTGGGGAGACAAAAAGGACTTCATGTATTACATGACAGAGTTTGGATCTTTGAAGAGAAAGGAAGGAGAGTCTATTTCTGACTTCTCCAAAAGATTTAACAAAATGTACAATAAAATCCCCATTGAGATTAAACTCTCATAAGCCTCTGCGAAAATCACTTATGCTAGCACTTTTGATCCCGATTTCTACCTCCTGTTGAGGGAAAGGAGAACCACCACTCTAGCGCACATACAGGATGTGGCCGTAGAAGTAGAGTCTAATATATTGGTTGTTGATCGACTCAAGAGTAAGGCTAACAGAGACATACCCAGGAGGAGAGTTGAAGCCTCCTCATCCCATTCCTCTCCCCTTCCTCCTCAGACGGATGAGGTAACTAAAGTGCTGAAATCTCTTTCGGCTAGGATGGAAAGGTGGGAGTTAGAGGGGAAGCCCGTGTACAGAAATCCCCAGAATACTAATAACAGAGGTTTCAGGAGGCCTGGTAACAATGTTCCATAGGCCTCCCCAAGGTAAAAAAGGAGCAGAGATAGAGATGATCATAGGATTTATATCCCTCTCCAAAACATCATAGTTTCTCATGAGGAAGGAGAGGAGATAGAAGAACTCGACCCTGAAATTCACTGCATTGAAGACACCTCCCCTTTTCCCCATTTGACACAATATCCATATGAAGAATCCCTTATGAGTGTCCAAATCAATGAGTTGGGTAAAGAGGAGAAGTCCAACAATTCCCCTAACAGATACCATCTCTGGTCAAAGAAGAAAGATGATACTTTTGACTGCCAAGATCAGCCCCTTATAGCAAAAAGGCCTGCTAAAGCTGTTGCGACAACTACTAAAGAAAAGAAAGCTCAGAATACTTTTTCAGCAGCCAAAGAGCCTATTTCTGAGGTAAGGGAACCTCCTAAGCCCCTCTCCTCTTTTATTTTTGAGCATGAGATTCAGAAGATCAGAATTCATGTACCCCTCTCAGAACTAGTTAAAAATGAAGATTTCAAAAGGTCCCTCTCTAAGTTGTTACAATCCAAGCCCCCCCAGCTTTCCACAGACTCAATAAATATTCAAGATGAAAATACAGCAGTTGTCTTAGGTCCCATGGTAGAATACAAAGATGATTCATCCCCTCCCTTCTACACATCCTTGAACATACATGATAAGGTGTTGCATAATTGCCTCATAGATTCAGGGGCTTCCCACAACCTTATGCCCAAAATAGTCATGGACGAATTGGGACTGGAGGTGACGAAGGCTTACCATGATTTATACTCTTTAAATTCAAGGAGGGTGCAATTCCACGGAGTCATCAAAGACTTCGTTGTCTCTTTGTTTCAGCTGCCAATGAAAATCTTGGTCATGGATATTGTAGTAGCGGATGTTCCTCCCAAGTTTGGCATGTTGTTGTCAAGATATTGGATTAAAAATCTTGGAGGAAAATTACAAATGGATCTCACATATGCTACCATTCCAGTCTTTGGAGGGGAACACAGGAGATTGTACATAGAGGCCCAACTATCCTACATTGTTAGTGATGAGGCAAACCCCACCAATCACTCTATCTTTGCACTAGACATTGATTTGGGATCTAGTTTGTTGCAGATCATTGATGCTCCTGAAGCCCCTTTTCAAGTCAGAAGGCAGCCCCCTTTTAATCATGAGACGCCTTCTCCAACCACCTTTGTTTGGAAGATGTTTTTCGACGGGGCTTCTTCTATCAAAGGCGCCGGCACGGGAGTGGTTTTGGTGTCACCTTGTCAGGAAACCATGTCCCTGTAATTCAAGCTAGAATTTGAAGCCACCAATAATGTGGCAGAATACGAAGCTCTGGTTCTAGGTTTAAGGGCTGCAAAGGAGATGGGGATAGAGGAGATAGCGATGATCGAAGATGCTAAGATGATTATTCAACAAATTAGAAACGCTTATCGAGCCAAGCATCCTCGGCTCAGGAGCTACAGAAATGAGGTGTGGAACTTGATTAACAATTCCTTCTCAGCTTTCAACATCTCTTTTATTCCAAGGGAGAAAAATGCTTTGGCCAATTCCTTAGTCGTTTCGGCGAGTCTGTTCAGGATCCCTCTGTCACCTAAGAGAAAATATGATGTTGAGATAAAAATATAGGCCATCTGTACCAAACAATGTCAAACATTGGAAGGTATTCGAAGATGATCTGGAAATCAAGAATTTTCTGCAGGCTGTCGACAAATTTTTTGCATTGCACATTGATCAAGACCCTGACCTTGAAGTTCACCCTTGCCCTGAGGTATTTTTAAATAAAATTGCTAATCACCAAATTATTCAGCTGCCTAGCAATCACATTCCGAAGGGACTAGTCTCGTTAGAAAGATTGGTCGATGGTAACGATGTGGCAGTAAGGGGTGAAGTTTCGAATGAAGATGTTGATTCAGCTGAGTGTAACATTGGCACACGGGAGGAGCCTAAATTTGTCAGGTTGTCAAGCAGCCTGACCAAAGAACAGAGAGCCAAATATACTGAGCTATTAAGAGAATTTTCTAATGTGTTCGCATGGACTTATGAAGACCTCAAGACATATGACACGTCTATCATTGAACACAAGATCCCACTAAAGGAGGAGGCTAAACCACTTAGGCAGAAGTTAAGACAGATAAATCCCATGTTTTTTCCTGTCATGAAGAGAGAAGTAAGGAAGTTGTTCGATGCCCAAATCATTGTTCCCTTGAGATTTTTTGAGTGGGTAGCCAATTTGGTCCCGGTAAGGAAGAAAAGTGGTGAAATCAGGCTCTGTGTTGACTTCAGGAACCTAAACCGAAGCTCAAATAAAGACAACTATCCCTTGCCTAACATGGAACACATATTGCAGAAGGTAACTGGTGCATCCAGGATATCCATGGTTGATGGCTTCTATGGGCATAATCAGATATCAGTCATGCCTGAGGACAGAGAGAAGATGGCCTTCACCACTCCCTGGGGGACATTCATGTATGCCAAGATGTCGTTTGGACTTATGAACGCAGGAGCGACTTTTCAATGAGCTATGGATATGGCCTTCATAGGAGAGAAAGACCAGTTTGTGGTGATCTATCTGGACGACATCACAGTTTCTCTAGGTCTGATATGGACCATTGTTGTTACCTAAGGAAGGTTTTCCTGAAATGCCGGAAGTTTGGCCTTTCTTTAAATCCCAAGAAGTTTGTTTTTGCTATGAAGGAGGGTAAGTTTTTAGGCCATATAGTATCAATAGAGGGAGTAAGGATTGATCTCAATAGGGTAGAGGCGATTCATACCCTGTCACTTCCTAGATCTAGGAAGGAAGTTCAAGCCTTTTTGGGGAAGATTAATTTTCTGAGATTTGTCTCAAATTTTGTTGCATTGGTGAAACACATCACAGCCATGCTCAGGAAAGGAAATGAAGTAAAATGGACTGCTGAGCCCAGGGAATCTTTCATCCAAATAAAAAGGGCGTTGACTGAGGCACCTGTGCTGATTAGTCCTAACTATTCCAAGGATTTTATAATTTTTTCATTCGCTTCTTTTGATACAGTAGCAGCGGTCTTGTTGCAGAAAAATGAGGAAGGTCGAGAGCAGCCCATTTCTTTCTTTAACAAGGCATTAAGAGATGCAGATATCAGGTATGAAATCATGGAGAAACAAGCTTATGCCTTAGTGAAAGCTCTCAAATATTTCAGAGTCTATGTCTTGCACTCAAAAGTGACTGCATACATGCCTTCAACATCAGTGAAAGATATCCTTATACAGCCTGATGTAGATGGAAGAAGAGGTAAATGGATCGCCAAGATTTTGGAGTTTGACCTAGAGATAAATCCCACCAAGCTAGTTAAAGAGCAGGGTTTAGCCAAGTTGTTGGCTAAATCCAATTACAGGTCTTTGGGGGTTAGATTCATAAATACTTGCTCAGAAAATTAGCTAGCTGAGTCATCCATCAAAATTTCTCACGACGGCTCATCACTAACATAATGCACCTGGTACCGAGACATTTTGTACTTTCTACAAGAACTGAAGCCTCTTGATGGACTGGGTAAGAGTAAGGCAAGAGATTTAAAGCTCAAGATGATAAGGTATTACCTCATTGACCAGGTCTTGTACTAGAGAGACCCCCTAGGGGTGTTGCTGAGGTGTTTGAGCCCACAGGAAGCCTAGAAAATTATGTTTGAGTTCCATGGCGGCCTTTGTGAAGGGAATCATTTTTGGAATACCACAGCTCACAAAATTCTTAGGGATAGGTACTATTGGCCCACCTTATTCACTAATGTCTGCATAGAAGTTAGAGCTTGTATCAAATGCTAAAGTTTCTCAGGAAAGCAGCAGCTCAACTCGTTGCCACTAAAGCCTATGGTAGCTTCAGCACCTTTTCAACAGTGGGGGTTGGACTTCATTGGGGAGATTCATCCTCCTTCAAGTGGCCAGCACAGATGGATCCTGACTGTGACAGACTATTTCACTAAGTGGATAGAAGTAGCCCCCACCAAGAGTGTTTCTCACAAGGTTATTATCAGCTTCCTAGAGGATATCATAGCCAGATTTGGCTATCCCAGTAGAATTTTCACTGATAATGCTGCTTCTTTCAGGTCTGAGCCTCTGATTAAGTTCTATGAACGGTTCAAAATTTCACTGATTCACTCCACCCCCTATTATCCTCAAGGAAATGGATCGGCAGAGTCTTCCAATAAAAGCCTAATCAAGCTCATCAAAAGATTGTTAGAGGAAAATAAGAGGGCCTGGGATTCAAAGCTCAAATTCGCTCTATGGGCCAATCAAGTGACAACGAAAAATTCCCTGGGAACCTCACATTTTTAACTGGTTTATGGGATGGAGGCTATTTTCCCAACTCAACTCGCATTACCTGTAGCGAAATTCTTCCAGGATCTTGAAGGAGAGCTAGATCATATGGTCAGAAGGATTCATCAAATAGTGGAGGTGCAACATATCAGGGAACAGGTGATGGACGTGGCCCATAGTCATCAATAGAAGGTCAAGCAGGCTTTTGACAGGAAGGTCACAAAAAAGGAATTTGAACTCGGGGATTTGGTGCTTAAGTGGGATGCACCCAGGCAGGATAGGGGAAAACACAGCAAGTTTGACGCCCTCTGGATCGGGCCCTTCAGGATCATTGAAGTATTCTCGAATAACACTTATAAGTTGTAGGATTTGGAGGGTGATGAAGTTTTTAATGGCCCAGTAAATGGGCATTTCCTAAAAAAATGTTTTGATTGAGACAAAGGCGGCTCCTCATTTTGTAAATATTGTCCTTTTAGTTGTTTATTTATTTATTTTCGGCTTAATAGATGACTCCATAGCCCAAAAACAAGGCACTGAAGATGTGAATGAGTTCTTAGAGCATCGCAGGGATGACTTTATCCCCCCTGGAGCCTAATGTTAGCACAAATTCTTTCCAATTGGCGTTTTCTTCCGGTTCCGGGCCCCTGGTGTAAATGCATAGAAGTGGGATTTGAAAACCAGTCGAGTGTGTTTTATTCAAAGGCTACAGCCATGAGCATCGAGCGCAACCCACAGAAGAAGCCCATTTCGGGCTTAAAATCAAGCGAGTGGGAACTTTGTCTTTCAACGGTGAGGATCCAAAGATGGGGCAGATCGACGACCATCGGGTAAGTTTGGGTCACAGATTTGCACGTGGTCAAGCGCCTGAGCTCATCTCCTATGGCCAAACTCATGAAATGATCAAGCCATTTCGGTATTTCGACTACCGGGAATTCAACATACAAGGGTCTCTCCTCCTTGCATTGCATTTCAGAATCATCAAAACACGAAATCCTGAAAGCACCTTTGAAGATAGGCATAGGGTCATAGCTCGTGGTCACTTGGGGTGATAGAAAAAACTGTGCAAAGGGCCAAAGCATCAATTTTACCTACAGAAGGGATCGTTGCGTTCTCCAAGTACCAGTTCAACTCGGCCTCGATCTTGGTCCCTGCTAAAAGTAAGCGAAGGTGGGGAAAGGTAGTTGAAACCTAAACTCACTCATTATATGCAAATCATGAAGGTTCCGATAGGCAGTCTGCCTGAGATAGTTTTGTATGCTGGTTTTTTTTAAAGAATCCATGTTGAGTTGTTAAGAACCAAACATCAATATAGCATAGAAAAACTTCAGGAAAGGTACTCAACGCCTTGAAAAAGAGATAATTTCAGATAATAAGCCTCTTCGAGGGGGCAACCTCCTTTTACCCCACTTAAATGTTCAAGTACAAGA
>ML821058.1:84789-97141 GCA_009831015.1 Picea engelmannii | reverse complement strand
GTTTTTTTCCCTAGAAGGCAACCCTCTTTTATGAGGGAAATGTATTGCGGCTATGGTTGATGGAAAATATTGTATTCTGAGAGAGGAGACTATGAGAGAAAGAAGAGGAAGTTACAGCGGGTTTTGTTGTAGGTTGTATCCCTTCTTTTGTTGGATAATAATAAAGGAAGGACCTAGCAATTTATCTAGTGGACGTAGCCCACACTGGGTGAACCACGTAAATCTGTGTCTCTCTTATATTGTGTATCTTCTATGTTTTGTTTCTGCATTTGTTTTATTTTATTGCTCCACGGTCCTGTTTTTCTAACACCTTTCCCTTTCTTGTCCAGCCAAGACGTAGGTGAGGATGGATCAATGAATGGGTAAGTGAGTGCATGAAAGGGTGTGAGGGAAAGAATGGTAGGAATGTGGAAGTGAAGGAGTGGATGAGCCAATGACCAACCCCATAATCCTATTAGGGATGGGTTTGAGTAATTTCGTGGGGAATCAAGAACCTCCTGGCCTTCCCCAAGAATCTCATGTAACCAATCTTCTCCCTTAGGCAAAAAGGTTAATTAACATAGGAATAAAAATTTAGCCCCTCAAGCCCCCTCTCTTGTGGAATCACAGCCCCCTATAACTCTAGTCCTTGTCTGTCTAGTAGCCAGTGATGTGTTAATTATTAATAATGATCAAAACATTACATTTCTTGGGCATACTGGCCCTTTAATAATTGTTTGGGCACTCAGGCCTCTCAGCATTGTAACAATACATTATTTAAAATGGAGGTTCGAAACCCGAGGTGTTACATCCCCTCCCCCTTATCTTAGCACTTTCCTCAGTGCATCTACAAAATAGAGATCAGAATCTCAAATTTGTTCAAAAGGTTGTGGGTACTCTGGCTGCATGGCATCTTCATGCTCCCAGGTAGCATCTTCAGGACTGTAGCAGGTCCACTGAACTTTTACCAGTTCTATAACTTGATTCCAGATCATTTTGACCTTTATGTCCAATACCCGCACTGGCTGAACCTAAAAGTCTCCCTCTGTCTCTACCTGAATCAGATTCCAATCAATAACATGGTTAGGGTCATGTACATATTTATTTAGTAAGGATACATGAAATACATTATGCACATTCATGGAAGCAGGCAATGCAAGCATGTATGCCACTGGCCCTATTATGTCCAATATTTCAAATGGACCACATAATCTGGTTGCCATCTTTGTACAACTACCTAATTTCAAAGAGCTTTTTTTGGGCTTCACTTTCAAAAGTTCATGCTCCCCTACTTTAAATTCTCTAGGTGTCATGTTCTTGTCTGCATAGAATTTCTATCTATCCTGAGCTGCCTTTAAATTCTTCTTTATCTTAACCACCTGGTCTTCCATGTCCTTGAGCAACTCCTACCCAAGTACCACTCTATCTGTTGGGTTGTCCCAACTCACTGGAGTATTTCATTTCCTACCATACAAGGCTTCAAATGGGCTCATTCTTAATGAAACTCGATACCCATTATTATATGCAAACTCAACCAAGTGTAAGTAATCTTCCCAATTATTTGGTTTATCCATCACATACATTCTCAACATGTCTTCAGTTATTCGATTGACCCTCTCTATTTTCCCATCTGTCTGGGGATGATATGTTGTGCTAAAGTTTATATTTGTGCCAAATCCTTTAAACAATACCCTACAGAAATTGGAGTTAAACTTTGTATCTTTGCCCGAGATGATTGTCCTCGGTATCCCATGCAACCTAACAATTTCCTTCATGAAAATTTCCTCAATATTAGTCGTTCTATGTGTTTTCTTCATAGGCACAAAATGAGCAACATTTGTTAATTTGTCAACCACCACCATGATTGAATCATGTTTCTTTTTCATTCTGGGTAATCCTATGATGAAATCCATGGTGATCATTTCCCATTTCTTCTTTGGGATTGGCAATGGATGTAGCAAACCCATTGGGTGCCTATGCTCAGCCTTCACCTTCTAACATTCCATACATCAAGCGATGTAATCAACAACATCCTTCTTCATTCCCGGCCAAAAGAACTGGCTTCTTACTGCTATAATTTTTTTCTGGTAACCGGGATGTCCAGCATAAGGAAAATCATGCATTTCCTTCAGTATCAAATTACTCAATTCTCCAGAACTAGGAACATAGATTCTATTTTTATGCATGAGTAATTCGTCTTCCTTTATCTCATACTCCTATTTTCTGGTGTACATTTCCTTATTGTAAGTTTTCCTTTACCTGTAGGTAATGCTGATCTGTAACAAGACCATCTAAAATTCTGCTCTTCCAGTCTGACTTATGCATATTGACAGCAGTAGCATGCATGAGATGCACTCTTCTACTAAGTGCATCGACGACTTTATTCTCCTTTCCTTTGATTTCCTTGATATCGAAGTCATATTCGCTTAAAAATTCCAACCATCTTGTTTGCCTGGCATTCAAGGTCGATTGTTCAAAAATATACTTCAGGCCAATGTGGTCTGTCCTTAATTTGAATGTCTTCCCCATGAGATAATGCCTCCACATCCTCAAGGCATGGAAAATGGCAGCAAGTTCCAAGTCATGGGTGGCATAGTTCCTCTCATGTTCCTTAAGCTTTCTGGACTCATATCCAATGACATGTCCATTTTGCATGCGGACTCCCCCAAGTCCTTCCTTACATGCGTTTGTACATACCACAAAAATATAATTTGGGTCAGCAATATTTAACACATGTGCACTAGTAAGTAATTCCTTCAACAAACTAAAATTATTTTCACACTTGAGTGTCCATTCAAATTTAGTTCCCTTCTTTTGCAAAGAAGTGATGGGATGAGCAATCTTAGAGAACCCTACTATGAGCCTTCTGTAGTAGCCAGCTAATCCCATAAAAGATCTAATGTCAGACACATTTCTAGGTGTTGGCCATCCTCTAATAGCTTCAATCTTTTTTGGATCTACCACTATGCCCTACTCTGAAATAATGTGTCCCAAGTAATGGATCTGTTTTTGATAAAAAGAACACTTACTTAATACAATTGATGCTCTCTCAGTACTTGCAACACCGGTCTTAATTTATGTTCATTCTCCTCTTCAAACTTAGAATAGATAAGTATGTCATCCAAGAATACTATGACATACTTATCCAAATAATTTTTGAATATGACATTCATTAAGCACATGAAGATAGTTGGTGCATTGGTCAGTGCAAATGGTACCACTACAAATTCATAATGCCCATACCTGGATTTAAAAGTTGTCTTATGAATGTATTCTTCCTTGATTCTTACCTGATGGTATCCTTCCCTCAAGTAAATTTTTGAAAATATCTTTTCTCCTCTTAGTTGATCAAAGAGGTCATCAATTCGGGGTAGAGGATACTTGTTCTTTATGGTATACTTGTTCAGTTGTCTAAAGTCAATACACAACCTCAAGGTTCCATCCTTCTTTTTGATAAAAAGTATTGGTGCTCCCCAAGGTGAAACACTTGGTTGTACGTACCCTTTCTTCAACAATTCCTCCAACTTCATTTGTAATTCTTTTAACTCTGGTGTGCTCATTCTGTAAGGTTTTTTTGACACTGAGGCATCTCCTAGCACTAAATCAATTAAGAAATCTATCTCCCTCCTTGGTGGAAATCCTGGTATTTCTTGGAATACATCTTCAAATTCTTGTAGCACCGATAAATATTCAAGGCTTGGACCCTTTGTATTATCTGGATCTTCCACATGAGTTGCATACAGTTGACATCCTTTCCTAAAACATATTTTCAGCTATAAGGATGAAATCTCCCTTATAGAGATGGGTCTTGGAACTCCTTTCACAGTGTTTTGTTTTCCGTTTCCATCAAGACATGTGAATGTATTGTTATGACAATCTAGGACAGCATGATGCTTGTCCAACCAATCCATTCCAATCAGAATATCATAAGACCCCAATGGTATGATATTTAGATCCATACTAGTATTCACACCATTAAGACTTAGGGAACAACTTTTGACCATATCATGGATTCTTCTTTTTGTTCTAGTGGCTAACTGAACCAAACTTGGCTTTCCAAGTTTACTTTTCTCCTAATGCAATCTATCCATTATCTTAGGATCAATGTAGCAATGACTTTCTCCCGAATCAATCAAAATAGCAACAGGTTGATTTATGATCATACCTTCCACCTCGATCATATTGGACTGGTACTCTTCTTGTTGATCATTTAAAGCTGCATAGATTCTTCCCATATCTTCGACTATTGTAGCCTCTTGGATGTTGTGCACAGTCTTCACTCTATCCTTTTTGTGTGGGCAATCCTTGTACAGGTGATCTTCCTTGCATCCCCAACATTGGATTAGCGGTCTTCCCATTTTTCCCAAGGAATCTTCTTTTTTGGATTCCTCCTTAGCATACTGATATTGATGATTCCTATTGAAGGGAGGTTTGAATCCTTTCCTCCTCTGATTGGACTTCTCATTCTTCTTGCTCTTCCAATATTTCTACAGGGATTCTCTTCCTTGACCTTGCTCATACAGGTATTTAGCCTTCCTGATGGCCTCAGTCAAGGTATATCTCAAATGAACTTCATTTAGGCCCTCAAAATAGCCCCGGAAGTTTAGGAACTGAAAAAAATGCTAACGATAGTAAGTTGCCAAAAGATTGTTTTGAGCCAGTTGGAATAGGTGGGTGGCCACTGATATCCACCTGGATCAATCCTCCCTCCTTAGGAAGCAATGGTATCCATTGCGTTGAGTGCCCGGAGGAGGGTGGAAAGCGTTTGTTGAATTTTCATCTTGATGAGCTTCTTGCCTTGCTAGAGAAGTTGTGTTGCTTAGCTTGTTGAAGGCTGTCACGAACCTATGGTTGGAAGGGTTGGACATTTTTAACCAATCTGGCTACATGAGATGACTGTGTGTAGATGGAATCCTTATGCTTTTCTTCAATATTATCGACCTTCTTTTGCTAGAAAAAAGGTGCTTAGACTGAGGCTGCAACGGTTGCGATGTTCTTCTGTTCACCTTTTGAACAGACTATGAAGAAGTTGAATTTTGTAGTATGAGATACTACCTTGCTACACTCTTTAGGTGGGATAGTAGTTGGAACTATCTCTGGTATCCTTTAGAGCTGACCCGCTAGAGTAATAATGACACTACGGGGTCGAGACTCAAAAATAGCATGGCGCTTCCACATATATGGTTAGCCCAATAGAAAATCACAGACATCCAATGGGGCAACATCACATCATACCTCATCCTTTAAGGGATGAATGTTGTATGAAAATCGGCACTACTAGCTGACACAGAGGTCTCGTTCTTGGCGAAGCCACCCGATGTTGTATGGTTGTGGGTGTAGTCTTGTCAACAATCCCAATTGTTTGATGACCTCTGTTGAGATGAGGTTCTTCTAGCTTCCGCTATCAACAATAAAATGCAGTGGCGTCCCCTTCACCCACATATGTGAATAAAAAAGGCGCTCCCCCTCTTCAAGATCTAATGGTTCTTCTTGTTGAATTGTTGTGGTCATGATAGTAGCAGTGGGGTCTATGTCGATGATATATCATTTCCCATTATTTTCTTAATCAGATTCTAAATCAGGGCTCGGCTCCTTGTCTTTGATCTCGGCCACCAACAATTGTTTTGAGTGACATTCATCAGTGTGGTGCTAGGGGATTTTGTGGAAGCACCACTTTCCAGTGTCCTTCTTCGTATTTTCATTACCCTTCCTTTCATGTGGCTTGGGCTAGTTTTCTAGAGGTTGTTTGTTAGGGTTGTATTTATCATGATTTGGTTGTTGCAGATTTATAGACCCAAACTCATGTTTGTTCTGGTGCCTAAATTTGTACTCAATTTTGACAACATATCGATAGGCAACTCCCAGTGATGAGATGTCCAGAAAATCTATTTTGGTTTAGATGTACCTATGCAGAGCTCCATGGTATTTCAGAACTAGATGTCACTCAGAGTCTTTAATACCCAACATGGTGCACAAGGTATGGAAATTATTTGTGAACTCCGGCACTGTTTGGCCCTTCTCTTGTTGTAGTGTGGCCCATCTCATGTATTGGTCTTCAGAGTTACCAACAGGATAATATTGTCCCTTGACTGCATCCACAAAAGAATCTCGAGTGGGCTCGGTCCCATATATTCTAGACTCATCTGTGAAACTTTTCTCCCAGTAGGTTTCCCACCAATGTTTGACATGGGTGAGAGCCTTAAGGAGTGCGAAGGTGATCATTTCCCTGTCGAAAAAATTGAGAATAGAGAAATAACCTTCTAACTGATTTAACCTTCTAGGGAATCTACATCGATCTGACCTTCAAATACGAGAATATCAAAATTAACTTGTACCTTGAAAGGAGAGGTGCCTCCAATGTGGCTATAGGATGAATACATGCTTGGTGTTATCAGCAAGCATTGAAGGATGTGGGAAAAATTCTCCATCATTTCGTCCCTCTGTTGCATGAGAGATTACTCGAGCAACATATTAATGGAATATTATGCTCTGCCATTTTTCTTTTCTTCCACCATGGAGGGTTTATTGGGTGTGTGAGAAAAAATTTCATCAAGAGAGATAAGCTCGAGACCCAACTTGCTATACTCGGACCTTGCCGGGGACATGCAATGAAAAAAATGATCAAGAGCAACCTACTCTGATACCACTGATCCAGATTATTTTCGACATGAAATGAGAGTGGAGATATAATAAATAAATGTATAGAGATATATCATATATCCAATAATATAACAGGGATATATCAAAGATATAACCATAAACACAGAGATACAGTAATACACAATTTCTATTAATGAGTAAAATGTACAAAACTGTAGAAATACAGAGTGAAAGACTCGCTAGAATGGTGGCATCTTATCTCTGAGAAGAGATGTGATGGCTACACTCATTCACAAGAATATGATGATTAAAATAAGGCTCCAAGGACTTTTTAACATAAAGAAAATCCAAAAACCTAACCCGAGAAGATGAAAAGCCAACAGTTTTGTGGACCCCGTTTTGGGTAGTTTGGTGTATCAACTTCCCGGGGGCGTAACTTTGGCATACAATATCTGTTTGGGGAGCACGATATATCATTGGAAAGGTATCAATGAGGATATTCATTTCGAGGACTCAATCAAATCCTTTGTCTATCATTGAGGTGCCTGATCTAAAAAATAAATCCTTTATTCCCTCAAAATGGCCCTGAAAGTTTAGGAACCGGAAAACTGCTAAAAATAGTAAGTTTCCAGAAGATTGTTTTGAGTCAGTTGGAATAGGTGGGTGGCCTCCGATATCCACCTAGATCAGTGGTTTTGGAATCCATGTAATTATATAAACACCTCTTTGGGTTTTGGGGGGATTCAGTCTTCCACTATATCATTTGGATCATTCATTCATTCATTATTCACATCCCCATTTTTTCTAATTCGTGTTCTCTTGTTCTAGTCATGGAAACAAATGGATGGAATACGAGATCCATTTCTAGATGGATGTAAGGGATTATTGATCATTCCAAGAGGGAATGGATGCATTTGTGCATGATATCGATGGTAGTTCTGAAAATATTCTCCATGGCTAAGAATCATTGGAGTTTCCGACATAGTGATTTCCTAACTAGTAGAATTGGAGCCCTGGAGAGAACTGGAACAGCCTAAGGGACTACATGGAAGAAAAATGGGTTCATTTCTTTGGTTTGTGTAGTCTCGAGGGGAAGAGAGATGGAAATTAGGAATTTTGTGTGGTTGCGAAAACATGAGAGCTTGTTATCTAACTATTGTGTTTTTAGATTTGTCATAGGACCCATCCTTGTTTATTCGTAGCCTTGTCTTGGGGGTGACAATGTTGTTGAGAGTGAATGAACAACAATGTATATGGTTTGGAGGAACTCCCTTTGTCTTCATCCAATTGGTGAATGTTTACTTGAAAGGATAAATTATCTCTATGTTTTCTATATAATTTATATTCTGATGTGTATTTATTTATCTCTAAGATGTATTTTATGTGTGAATTCTTATTGGTTATTTGTTGTGCATGGCATGTTATTCCTTTCTTGGATGGTTTAGCATGTTATTGTTAATTGCATGTGTTTAATCCATGTTTCTTTATTTTAAAGAATGGAAAATAAATTTGTAATTAGTCTAAGAGGGAGAATCCAAGAATACCCAGGAAATGGGTACGTTTCAAATCCATATCTAAGAAAATTATTTTGGTATTTATTGTATTGGGTATGGGATAAAGTGGTGTTCATAGAATTATTGGTGGGCATTTTGAGGTAGCGTAACCTGTCCTGGTGGCTGGGTACGTTACACTTGTCTTTGTCAACATTATTTTCTTGGTCTTTATTTTGGATTCTATTGTTCTCTGGAGGAAGTGATTGATCCTTGTTTGGACTTTTTGGAGGAGGAGTTTTGTTTTTTGCTAACCTCTTGTCAATGTTTCTTTCTTCTTTATCCTACCAGCTGGTATTTTGGGATGACTCTTGTGGCCCCGTCCCTACTTCATTTTATTTATCATTATGTTCCTTGTGTTATTCCTCTTCCTAACCATGGTCGGTCTGCTCAGGGGATTCTATTACAGTTGTTGGAAATTGTATTGGTGTGTTATATTTTAAGTGTTGTGAGGGGAATGTGTGCTCTAAAACTTGGTTGTGGGATTCCCCTGGTTATTTCATGATTGTTTTACTTTTACTTTACCTTTTTATGTTGATTCCTTCTAGTTAACATACTTGTGTTCTCTAGCTTTATCTGATTAATTCGTCTTATCTGACCGAGTCGACTCAGAGTGGGTCAACTTGCTTGTATAGGTTGACTCTACTAGTTTGATTGACTTGACTGTGTGTGTCTATGCTAAATCACCATTTTTCTTTGATACTTTGGCTTCTCCAAAGCTG
Organism: Picea engelmannii; assembly: GCA_009831015.1. Lineage (NCBI taxonomy): Eukaryota > Viridiplantae > Streptophyta > Pinopsida > Pinales > Pinaceae > Picea > Picea engelmannii. The sequence goes on along the minus strand of ML821058.1, from coordinate 88,290 downwards.
GAAGGGTTTTCTTCACTCTTCTCACTTGTGTTATTTCCCTTGTCAGACCAATTCAATACCATTTCTTCTAATGAAACTCTGCAGTGCATCCTTCTTGTTTTCTTCTGTTGGCATGGCATTTTCTTTACTAGTGTTCTTTCTTCGACAATCAATATAGGGCTGATCGATGGTGACTCTTTATCAAGTCAATAGTGCTCTATCATTTTCTTTGCCTTTTTGGAATGGGATTGGAGCTTGGGGTACGTCAGGCTAGTTTCAATTGACTTCTTGCAGTAGTGTTGGTTCAACTAGTGCTTATCTCTTGTTGTTCTTCCAGTATTATTTCTTTTGTCTTCTTGTTTCGACATGTTTCTCGATTGCATCCATATATTTCACTACTTCAACATGTTTTTATTTGATTTGGGCCATGGCCTCTTTGAATGCTAGCCACACACTTGGCTGCGTTATTTTTTGGGTTTAATCCACTTCTTGATGAGACTCTTTGTCCTTCTGCTCAACCTGTTGAAATACCTTACTAGAAATATTGTTGAGTCTTGGTTTCATCATGTGGTCTTCAAATTCCAGTGGTTTATTCAACTTAAATACTTCGTGCCAATTGATGTTGATGTTTTTTGGTTCTACATTAGTCCATATTGGTTTATTTCCCTTTGCCCCTCTTCCCTATTGTTTTCTTTTTGTTGGAGTCTATTTTACAAGGGAGTCTTTTTTAATGCCAAGATATTCCATGAACAATATAGTATAAAGTTCAGATTCTTTTTCTTCCTCTTTCTCAGCATCCATGAGTGGTGTTATGAGGTTCAAATCCATTTCTAATACTTCTAGTGGAATTTCCATTTCTTGGCCCATTTTCCTTTCTAGTTCTTTCAAGATCTCCAGTTGCGTCAACTAATAGTCTAAATCCTTGGGTGTCGATGTCGACTTGACTCTACACCAAACCCTATTTATGTTGATGTTCAATTGAATGTGGCGGGTTGTTGGTATTGTTTGACATATTACCTGTAAGACACATTTTTGAGAATGATGACCCAAGTTCTAAACATTCCACTAGCTAGAAGAGATTTCGATGAGCCCATCACTCCTAGTATGAAAATCTTATAATTTTCCATGGAGGGCATGTTCTTTGTCATGAATGTTGTTTCACCGAATGGACTGTACTAACTCATGGAAATCTAGATCAACAGGGAAGAAAATATTATCACCTAACCATTCTCTTGGCATTCCTTGTAGATACTCTTTATGATTCTTTCAAGATGTTCTGCCCAATTAAAATTTCCTTGGTTTGTAAAATGCAACCAATAGGTTCCAACATTGCCAACTTCACGTCTAACCCCTAACCTACAGAAATGAAGCATAGTGACACAATAATGTAGGTCCATTTGGTGTGTTGTTCTATAACTTTGATGATGAGTAGGCCTTTGGAATTCTTTGTGGAATTTCCCCCTGTAATATATTGTATCCATTTGGTATAATTAGGGGTTTCGGGTATTGGATTCCCCCCATGCATAAACCCCATGATTCCATGTATTATCCCCCCTATTTCCAATTAGGCATTCAAGAAAGAGGTGACCACCATGGAACCAGATCACTATAAATTATGTTGCTTCCCCTTTCCAACCGACAATATTTACGATCTACGAGGCTCCTAGGTAATGTTGAATGCTCACTTTTTCCAAAAAAAAATCTTCTTCTTTCCAAATGTAAGCCTCCATGCCCCATGTCGTGAAGTTCTACCAATGTCTATCCCAACCGATTTCTTTCATGCAATCCTATCGAATATTATGCATTTGAATCTCAAGCTCAACTATTGTAGTTCTATCGAACTTTTGTTTTGTTCTCGGTTCCACCAGAGAGTCTTGAACTTGTTCCCTCATCCTTGGCATGTTTGCATACTATTCTTGGTCAGACAGGGATGCTAATTTCAAAAGTACTAGGTTTGAGTTCTCATATGCAGGTTCGAGGATTTCTACACTCATATGTTCTAGAGTGAAAAGCAAAGTGGAAAATTCATATACATCCTTTATATTAATATGTGGGGGGGGTAAAATATGAATTAAATTTGTGCATTTGTATTTGGGATTCACATGTGTCAATATTTACGTTTGGAATAATTACTTGTTTATGTGAGTGGACAGGTGTATTGGTGGTGAAATGGAAGTCAACCATGTCTTATCAATCTTTAACTGCGTCGAATTTTTTCTGGTGGTCGATGCTTCCGACTGGGTGGGTTTCCTTTTCTTGATGTATTTTCCCGACTTGGTCAAATTTTATTTTTTGATCATTTTGTGTGATATGGCCAAGTCGATCCTTCCAGTCAATCTAAGATCTCTGGTCGAACCGACCGACCAGGTCAAGTTATTTTCCTTTGTCGACTTTACTTATGTTTGATTTTTTGTAATCGTATGTTTTATGTCAGTCGGGTTGATGATGATCACACTCACTTTATTTATAACTTTCATGATTGCTTGATTTATGGAATAAACGCTTGCTTTTATTTACAGAATACAGGCTCACATGATTTTGGGAATCCACGCTCACTTGATTCTCTCACCCACTTATTCTTTGGACTTCTCTTTATCTTGCTATATCTGTCGTGACATCCAAGGACTTTGTTCTCTCTTCATTCTTTGATGTGTAGGGTGAAAATATTTTATTCTTGATGGTTTAGGGTTAGGGTTAGTAGTCGTGAGTTAAATAATTTCTTGCCCATTGAAAATTTTGTGCCTAACTCTCCATAATCGACTATTTTATTTCTTTTGTTTTATTTTATACTTATTTTTATTTTCTTTGTTTTATTACTTATATCGTTTGTTTATTCTTTTTATTTTTATATTTTTTCTTTCTTTTTGACCTAGGCCGCCATAGATGGTTTTCGACCTAGTCGATGTCTGTTGGTGCATCATAGGAGGTTTTCACTAATATATCTCATGAGTGTTATGTCGACCACTTTTTGAAATAGGTTCCCTTGCAAGGTTCTAAGTTGGATTGCTCCAGTCAGTCAGATAACTTCAACAACATATGGACCCAACCAAGTAGTTTCAAGTTTTTGAGGTTTCCCCTTTATCTGACTGTCATACATTAGTATCGAATATCCTGATTTTATATCTTTATTCCTCAAATGTTGATAGTGCCAAGATTTTTGTTGGTGCTTCTAGACTTCTCGATGTTGTAGGGCTAATATTTTTTCTTCTTATAATTTTTTTAGTTGGTAGAAGTGTTCCTTTTTGTTCGGTGCAGATCATATCAAAGTATAGATTCCACCCTTTCTATTTTTTCCCATAAGTGTAAGGGAATTACAACTTCTTGACCATATACAATTTTAAATGGGGTTTGACCAGTCGAACTCTTGTAAGCAGTCTTGTATGCCCATAATACTACAGGGACCTTATCATCCCAATCATCCATGTGCATCTCATAGATTTTTGTTAGACGCTTGTGAAGGGATTTATTAAAGGATTCGATCACACCATTAGACTGAGGGTGATAGGTTGTTGTTTTTCAATG
>ML821058.1:47735-69804 GCA_009831015.1 Picea engelmannii | reverse complement strand
CAAATTTAATGTTTTGGTCAAGAGGGGAAAATGGGTGGGATAATTCAAACTCAAATGTCAAGACCAAATTGTTTTGGAAAGGGTGGCTTGGGATTACTTACAAGGTAAACCCCCAAACCCCCTCACTATTTCCCTCTTGTGGTACCATGGTCCCTATAGGTGTTTGTGCCTCAGTCAATTTCATGGAAATTTTCATTAATTAAAATCAGACACATATACATCCTCTTTGAATTATCCAATTCTACTTGGAACGATAGCAAACTATTAATGCCGAAATCAACAATGGTAAACATAATTAATTGCAATTTAAATATGTGGATAAAAATGGGGATGTTACAATCCCCTCCCCCTTAAAGGGACACCATTCTTAGTGTTATGCTATCTACAACATCAAGGAAAATTTTAGGGGCTAAATTTCGCCCATGGGCTAATTTTCCATGTTTTTTCCTAAAAACGAATTCACCATTCAAGAATGATTCACCCAAATTCTATAGGATAAAACTATTTTACCCTAAAAAACACCAAAATTTTATAAAAACTATATAAAATCCTTGGAATTTTGAATGTTTTTACAAAAATATTACCAAACATTTTATATTTGGCATATTAAGGACTAGTAATATTCACCAAGGTTTCTATATTTTAAAATAAATTTCTATCTGTTGGCACTAAGAGTCTACCTCAGATTGCGAGAGGATAAGCCCAGTACCCATCAGAGTTTTTAGTGGATGTTGGTTTTATATGAGTGGAGGTCAATGGAAAAAACTTAGTACAAGAATGACTTCAACTCAGAACTGGACAAGAAATGCACAGGGAAGTGAGGGCCACATTAACTTCAATCAGTGAATTACGTTTAAGTGTGAGAAGAGGGAAGACTTAGTGAGAAAGGTGAACAAGACTGCTATGGGCATCAGGCCTTCAAGCATCTTGTAGAAGTAAAACTCAGGCTCAAGAATTCTCTTGAACTCAAGCTTCAGACACTGAAATATGTCCAAATAACACAGTCACAACAACACGATGATCAAACCTACATCACAATGTAGCTACGACAACTCGATTGGATCCTCCATGCCCAAGTCATTCAGTGTAAGAGGGAAAAAAATAACAAGGGAGTTGACTAAAATTGGTCACGATACCACTGTAATCAAACCTACATTACAACAACGTAATAACCCTCGACTGGATCCTCCATGCCCGAGTGTTTTAACACGGTTTTTACAAAGAGACAAAAAGAAGTTAACTTCTATTAATGTGAAAGTCTCAAATTTGATACATAACTAGAGAACAGCTCTGGCATCAAAAAATTACAAAATAGGGAGCTCTGCTCAACCAGTTGATGACCTTAACAAAATATCAAAACTATCTCTTTATACTCAGATTGGTCCACGACTATCAGGAGTGTGATCTGGCACTCTCCAACAAAGATTTGCGTTGGTGATTTCTTCTATTCGAGTGAACGTGCATTCCTTTTTCAAACGCGAGCTTAGATCGGCATGGGTCTGTACACAAATCCGTCCTCGGGCTGATAGCTCTATCTCCAAGAACATCTCCTCCACACCTTCCATTTACAGGGTGAGCCAAGGTTTCAAACACCAAACCTACCTTCCATTAACTGCTCTTCCTCGGGGACTCAATGGGACATAATGCTCATGGGGCAGTCACATGCTTCTCTCGGATAGGATTCCATATAAACACTTGATTACGGGGCCACTAAAAGGTGGTTTGGGTTCAGACCACTTTTGGGCCCATAATCTACCACCTTTCACCACGTAGTGCTTTCGCCTTACCATGGTTTCAATTGCAGGACCGCTCAAGAAAATTATCGCCCTAACATGTTAAGTCTCCGCAATGGACTGTGGTCATAGATATGGTCCCGATCTGAGATCTGGGTGCACCTGCTATATTTTAATGCCACAGCCAAACTTATCTGCCCGCCAACCTTAGAATCCACCAGACTGTGCCTTTTGGTGGGAAGCTACCTTTGGCGCTGAATAAGAACACTCCCCATAGTATGATCTGACGTGGTGGAATGCCACCACCATGTGGATGTGTCATGAAAGAGAAGTGACACGTGATATTAGGAAACAAGTGAACGGTATGCCCACAAGTGCCTGGATTGAGTGCCACATGTCATTGCTATATGGGTGTCAGGTGTCATGACTAACGAGAGCACCACATGTCCATACTGATGATTGTCATGCACTTTTGGCACTTCAAAGCTTGGGGGCGGTCTTCATGTAGAGTTGGATCTCTGAAGTGAATGACATTCGTTGATCTAAGGAGGACATGTGGCAGGGATCTATGGATTTCAAGAGAATCCACTTCAGAAGAAAATGACAGTTGAGACACTGAAACTCTCGAAGGTCGGATTTCCGAAGAAAATACTGACCATGCAATGGGAAAGACGCGTGGTGCTAGATATAAAACTTCGGGACTTCTTCTCAACCACCAATGCTCGAGCAACTTGGATACACCGAACACACATGAGTCATTGATCTAATCATGATCTATGGTCGGGGAAAACCCCATCTTTGTTGCCATGAGTTGCTCTTAGATGGACCCTGGCTCCTGCTACAGAGATTAATGGCCAAACACTTCATGAGTTCGGGCTTTGGTCCTCCTTGATGCGCATCTCTTATAAACCTATGAAGTACCGAAACTTTGAAACGAGAGATCTGGCGACGCGTGGCCTTTTGATCTGGACGGTCGAGATTTATTTCGAGAATTTGGGATTCAGGCCTTTTTTATGCTTACTTCATGCAATTCTCGAAAGTTTTGAATTTTGAAGTATGAGATCAGATGATGTGTGGCCCTTGCAGATCAATGGTTGAGATCCTCTTAAATTTCCATACTTCAGAAGGATCAAAACTCAAACTTTATTCGCCCCAAAATCTGTCACCCAGAACTAGTGATCCACTAACGTGTGTCCTATCAAATTGGATGGTTGAGAATTACTTCGGACCTTTGGGCTTCGAGTGTCTTGAATATGAAACACAAAAACTCCTCTGGAGGAAAATCCCTGAAGTGAAAGATCTGCTGCCACGTGTCCCTGCTGACGGATGGTCCAGATTCATTTCAGGCCTTCGGTACTTCAAGACCTTTAACACTTCAGTACTTCGGCGCTTCGGGCTTCGACCCTTCAGAATTTTTCAATACTTGACTCCCACAATTCTCTGGAGCACCAAAATTCGAAGTGAAGGATCTTCCTCCATGTGTTTTCCTGCTTTTGGATGGCTCAGATCATTTCGAGATTTCAAGCTTTGGATCTTCAAGAACTTGGCATGTTTCTCATTTTGAATCTTCTAAAGCAAAAATTCCCAAAGTGGCAAATATGATGACGCATGGCTTCTAGGTTCGGATGGATGAGGTCCACTTCGGGACCTTTAGCATTTCGGGGCCTCTAGAGATGTTGTTGCCAAGATCGATGGCTTCTGTCAGTTTTGAGATCAACAGTCTGCCATTGCTTCAAGAGTCCGGGCTTCGGCTCTTCGGGCATTTTACACACTTCAAAACTTCCAAAGCTCATTTCCCCAAAGCCTTGGATCGGATGCCACCTGTCCTCCTCAAGATCAATGGTTCCCATCTACTTTGGTTATTCAAGGCTTCGGCTCTTCGGGCTTTGGCCCTTTGGGAATTTTGAGTGCTCAAATCCCACAGTCTTCCAAAGTAAGCTTTCTGAAGCGCAAGATTCACTGGCGTGTGGCTTCTACTTTCAATGGCTCATATTTTGTTTCGGTACTTTGGCATCCTCTGTCTAATTGCTAAATCTTCGTGCCGCTTTGAAAATATGACTGCCTGACATCTATTGATCTGAACTGCTTATGGGATCTCTGTCGTTGAAGACTGAACCTGCATGTTGCTTGAGTTTCAAGCCCAAAGTAGACTATATTCTGAAAGTTTCACCTTTGAGCTCAAGGTTGATACCTACGCAAGCAAAGGACTAGGTTGTCCTACTGTGAGTTCAATCAATGGAAAACCAGGTGACCAGACATTCAGACCGAAACCATGATATGTGTTTCAACCTCTAATAAAAACAGAGAAAACCATGAGCCTAGAATTATTCAAGCAAGACAATGAGGAAGACCAAACCATGATCAAAAAGGGGAAAATGACACTAACGACTAGAAAAGGGGAAAAATCTAGGAAATATGTGTGGAAAATAAAGAGAAAGGGTAAGGATATAGACACAGGTAGAAACAACAAACCCACGAGACTCTGACAAGTTTATGTGATAACATTTGGTTTCACAGGGGATGGCATGCTCCCTGCGAGTTGCCAATAACGCACAACTCCAGTGCCTTAGCTTTGGGTTATGGAGTCTCTTATTGAAAATGAAAAACTAAAAAAAAAATGGGAGTGGTATTTACAATGGTGGAACGTCGGTCACGGCCTAAACAAAAAACTTCTTCAGAAAATGCCCATTTACAGGGCCACCCAAAACTTTAGAGTCCTCCAAATTCTACAACTTATAAGTGTTATTGGGAAATATCTCAGAAATCTTGAAGGGACCAATCCATAGGGCTTCAAATTTACCATGTTTGCCTTTGTCCTGCTTGGGAGAATCCCATTTGAGCACCATGTCCCCTAGCTAGAATTATTCCTTGCTTGTTTTCTTGTCAAAGGCTCTCTTTATCTTATGTTGATGGTCCTACGCTTTGTTAAGCAACTGCTCCCAGGTCTGTTGTACTTCTACCAGCTGTAGTATCCTCCTGTTGGTATTCCTGGAGGAACTTTTCCACAGGCAAAGCAAGTTGAGCAGGAAAAATTGCCTCAATGTCATACACCAAATGAAAAGGGGAACTGACCAGTGACCTTTTGGTTGTAACTCTGTCATCCCACAATGAAAACTTTAGCTTTGAATCTCAGGCCTTATTGTTGTCTTCTAACATTCTTTTTATGATCTTTACGAGGCTCTTGTTAGAAGACTCTGCTAAACCATTTCCCTGAGGGTAGTAGGGAGTAGAATTGACTAGTGTAATCCCATACTGCTCACAGAAATTAATTAATGGCTCGGCTCTGAAAGAGGCATCATTTTCTGTAACAATTATGCTTGGACAAAAAAATCTAGACATGATGTCTTCAAGGAAACTTATGATTACCTTGTGGGAGGCACTCCTTGTAGGGATAGCTTCTATCCATTTGGAAAAATAATCAGTGGTAGTCAAAATCCACCTGTGCTGGCCACTTGAGGCTGGGTGGATCTCTCCAATGAAGTCAAGACCCCACTGTTGAAAAGGTCCAGAAACCATTATAGGTTTCAAAGGCAAGGATTTGAGTTGTTGCTTTCAAACAAACTTTTGGCACTTGGTGCAAGCTATGATTTTTGCGCAAACATCAGTAAAAAGGTTGGGACAGAAATACCCATCTCTGATAATCTTGTAAGTTGTGGTCCTCCAAAAATGATGCCCCCCACATGAGCTGTCATGAAAATCAGACATAGCTTTTTGGGCTTCTTGTGGGTATAGACACCTTAATAGAAATCCCAGAGGGTCCTTCCAGTACAAAATCTGATCAATGACACAATACTTGATTGCCTTGAGTTTCAAATCTCTCACCTTTGTTTTGTCCAAGCCATCAGGAGGCCTCAACTTCTGCAGGAAGTATATGATGTCTTCATACCAGGTGCATTCTGCTAAATTGGGGCTGACATGAGAGTCTTCACCAGCAATCTCAGTTTGCATATTTCTTGAGTCTATATTAATGAAGTTAACCCTCAATGCCTTGCAATTTGATTTAGCCAGTAACCTAGCTAAACCTTGGCCTTTCACCAATTTGGTGGGTTTGATTTCTAGGTCAAACTCCAAAATCTTGAAAATCCACTTGCTTCTCTTCCCATCTATATTAGGTTGGATCGGTATCTCCTTTACTGAAGTCGAGGGAACATATGCAATAATTTTTTAGTGTAGAACATAGATTTTGAAAGCCTTGAGGGCCTTCACCAAAGCATAGGCCTTCTTTTCCATGATATCGTATCTCACTTCTGCATCCCTCAGTGATCTGCTGAAAAAGGAAATAGGTCGCTCCAACCCCTCTGCATTTCTTTCTAACAAAACATCAGCTAGTGTATCAAATGAAGTGAAGGAAAATATCAAAAATTCCTTGGAATAGTCTGGATTGATGAGCACAGGTGCTTCAGTCAATTCCCTCTTGATTTGGTTGAAAGAATCTCTACACTCAGCAGTCCATTTCACTTCATTCCCCTTCCTGAGCATGGCTATAATGTATTTGAATAACTTAGCAAAATTTGAAATGAACCTCATCAGAAAATTGATTTTACCCAAGAAAGACTGAACCTTTTTCCTGGATCTAGGAAAAGACAAGGACCAGATGGCCTCCACTCTACTTGGATCAATATTCACCCCTTCAGCTGACACAATATGCCCCAAGAATTTTCCCTCTTGCATGGAAAATAAAGACTTTTTAGGATTGGGAGAGAGTCCAAACCTTCTACACTTTAATAAAACTTTCTTCAGATGGTAACAATGCTCCTTATCATACCTTGAGAATATTGTAATGTCATCTATATAGATGACTACAAATTGGTCCCTTTCTCCAATGAAGTCAATGTCCATGGCTCCTTGAAAGGTTGATCCTGCATTCATGAATCCAAAGCGAATTTTAGCATACATGAATGTGCCCCAAGGAGTTGTGAAAATTGTCTTCTCTCTATTTTCAGGCAGGATAGAGATCTGATTGTAACCAGAGAAACCATCGACCATAGACATTCTGGACGAACCAGTCACTCTCTGCAGAATGTGCTCCATTTTAGGCAAGGGGTAGTTATCCTTTTTGGAGCTCTTGTTCAGATTTCTGAAATCGACGCACAGCCTGATTTCCCCATTCTTCTTCCTCACAGGCACCAAATTAACCACCCACTCTGAAAATCTCAAAGGGGTGATGATCTACGCATCCAACAGCTTCTTGACTTCTTTTTCCATAATCGGCAGTAGCATGCGATTTATCTGTCTAAGCTTCTACTTGAAATGTTTGGCATCTTCTTTCAAAGGGATTGTGTGTTCAATGATGTTGGTGTCATAGGTTCTCAAATCCTCGTATGTCCAAGCAAACACATCAACGAACTCTTTCAAGAGTCTGACATACTCAGCCCTCTGCTCCTTTGATAAGATGCTAGACAATTTGACCCATTTGGGATCCTCCTCCATTCCTAGATTGCATTCATTCAGGTCGGCCTCTTCAGTTGATTCTTCAACCTTTACAGCAACATCATTTCTATCAAACAATCTCTCCAAAGGGACCAACCCCTTTGGAATATGGTTTCTAGGCAACTGAACAATATGATGGTTAGCAATTTTATTTATAAAAACACCAATATGGGGGATTTCTTCTACATCTTGATCCTGATCAATATGCATATCAGAAAACTTTTCTACAGCCTCAAGGAACTTTTTAATCTCAATATCATCCTCCAAATCCTTCCAATGTTTGACGTTGTCAGGAATAGAGGGTCTGTATTTTATCTCCACCTCATACTTGAGCTTTTGGGGCAAAGGGACCTTGAAATTTCTTGTTGAGAAGGCCAAGGAATCTACCACAGAATTCTCTTCCCTTGGGACAAATGAGATATTAAAATCCAGGAAGAAACTGTCAATCATATCCTAGACTTCATTTATGTAGGCTCTCAACCTTGGGTGCTTATCCTGATACAGATTTTTTACTTGATGAACAATCAGCTCGGTGTCCCTAAACACTTCCAGCTCTTCAATTTTCATGTCTTTGGAAGCTCTCAAACCCAAGACAAGAGCCTCATATTCTGCCACGTTGTTTGTTGTTTCAAATTCCAACTTGCAAGACAGAGATATGGTCTCTTGGGTAGGGGAAATAAAAACCACTCTAGCACCAGCACATCCCTAAAAGAAGCTCCGTCAAAAAACATTTTCCACACAGAGGTCTTGGGGGGAGGATCTTCACAAAAGGTAATAGGTTTCTTTCTTATTTCAATAGGTGGCAGAGGAACATCAGAGAGATTTAATATACTGGTTCCTAAATCATCATCGACTGAGAAAATGGGGTGGTTGATGGGATTGGTTTCATCACTGATAATGTAGGCAATTTGTTCTTCTCTATAAGGTCTTCTATGTTCCCCTCCAAACACAGGGATGGTGGCATATGACAAATCCATTTGCAAATTTCCCCCCATTCTTTTGATCCATGATCTAGATAAGATCATCCCAAACTTAGGGGGGACAAAAACTACCACAATGTCCATGACCACACTCTTCATTGGTAGTTGGAACAAGGAGACAACGAGGTCCTTAATAACCCCAACGCATTTCACTTTCCTGGTGTTATCTCTCAAAATAAAACTGTGCTTTGAGTCGAGTTTTGTGGTGGATATCATGGCTATCGGTAGTTGCCTCAATTCATTTTTGAGTCTTTTTAGCTGCAAAACTTAGGTTTTGGTTTTTGTCTCAGAAAATAATATGATCCATAAAGTCTCCTTTTCAAAATTTGCATAATTCACTTTCAACAGCTAACGTGTGTCCAAAAGTTGAGTGTTAGCTGTGGAAAGTGGTGACTTTTAGCAGCTAAGGAGCACTTCTCATAAGTCTGTGCGCTGTTGAAAGTGGTGAATTTCAAAATGTCCAACAATCAGTTTCGCGGGTCGTGCACTGTTGAAAGTGCATGCTTTCCGCAGCTATGGAGAAATCTTTACAAGGTCATGCGCTGTTGAAAGTGCATGCTTTCCGTAGCTATGGAGCGGTCTTTACAAGGTTGTGCGCTGTTGAAAGTGCATGCTTTCCACAGCTAAGGAGCAGTTCTTAAATAGTCACACGCTAAGGAAAGTGATGACTTTCCACAGCTAACGGGGGTTTTCCACAGGGTCATGCGCTAGTGAAAGTGAAGACTTCCAATAGCTAAGGATAAGTTCTCACATGGTGGCACGCTGAGGAAAGTGAAAGCTTTCAACATCTAAGGAGCAATTCATGCAGGATCATGCGCTGGTGAAAGTGGTAAGTTTCTACAACTGAGGGGCGTTTTCCACGCGTTGTTGGTTGGAGAAAGCAGGAATCATGTGCGCTTATCCATGTTTCAAAATCAAATCAACTTGCGATCAGAAAGACGCGCTGGTGGAAGTGGGTAATCATTTCAACTCAAGTTTCACGTCCCAGTCGGATTACATCTCGGATCTGGCTCAGAAACTCATGCTCTAAAATCATAGCATAAGGGATGGCAAGTTTGAATTTAGTGGCTCAGGTATAGAGGCTGTACTCCCAGGCTGGCAACATCAAATCAAATCTTTGGTTCCATATCATACATTGTTCACAAAGGACCATTTAGGGTTTTGAATTGCAAATGGAAAGAATGATACTTAAACTTGTAGGACACTTTTCAATCCCTTCCCGAGCTCCAAATGAATATCTGAAAACACCATTGGAAAGATTATATTCTCTAGATGTCGATCGACTATTCATACATGAAAAACAGATTTTCTATGACTGAGAAATTCGATTTTGAAAATCTGCCCACTTTCAACAGCGCAAATCGATATTTTATGACCCGTTAGCTGTTGAAAGTGCCGACTTTCCATAGCTAAGGAGAGTTTTTCATAGGCTATGCGCTGTGGAAAGCCTGTCACGGCTAGAATGTTACGATTTTCGCCTAGATCGTAATTTTTTGCATGAGAATGAATTGAAACCTCTTCTAAGGCTTATTTAATGAATTATTAAGTCTATTTAATCAGCCACTTTTGGAAAATGAAGAGAACAAAAGGTCTACAAATGTCATTCACCATCTTTAAAAGAGGCAGGATTTCAGGGTTTTGGGAGCCACCTCACATAATTTGAATTTCAGAGAGCCTTGGGAGGCTGAGCCACACATCATCAGATTTCAACCATATTTTGAGGGCCAGCAGATAAAGATTTACTTGAGGATCTATTCCTATTTTTTGTTTACTATTTCTGGAAATTCAGATCCATAATTTTAGGATCTAATAACTGAATTGTTAAGGTATAAAGCTACAGAATGAAGATGAATAAGGGGGTTCAGTTTTGGATACAGAAATTCTCTATTGTACACAGGCTTTTGATGCTAATACTAAATCACAGGTTCCTTTCTATTTTGATGTCAGTTTTCCACATTTCTTCTATACTGTTATCTGTGTTGTCAAGCCTTTAATGACTGTCATCTTATTATTTGTCTCATAACCTGATAATTATTTTCTTCATTGTTAATTAGACCCTACTTTGTACTGGTTTATTAGCAATCTGTTCTTCATCCACCTTAAAGTTATTTGCTAATTATCAATCTTAGAGAGCACTGGTTCATTTGTTTACCATCTTGACTGTCTGAATACCATGTTTGAATTGAGTTATCTTACTAATCCATCTACACAAAATAAAAAAACATTTTTACTTGAAGTTACCAAGCACCTTTGGTCTACAACCACAAAGGGTTTCTTGGAGTGATAACAAAATGGCGTCGTTGCCGGGGAGAGGAGATTGAAGCTCAGCTTCCTTGGGACACGACACAGATCCAGCTTTGATGATAGACAAAGCCTGGACATTCACTTGGTTGTAATTTTCTATCTGGCGACTCCACATTCAAAGACTCCACTGGGGAGGATCCGATTGACAAAGATGAAGGAGTTAAATTTCAAATCTAGGTACCAGTTCATTAGTCTGCTTCGTGAACTGTTGTATTTCTTTATCATCTCCTTTATAATTTTTCCTTCACATGTTAAAAGAATTATCCTTTGTTTCATATACTCTGAAGATTATCATCCATCTTTTATAAGTCCATATTTAGAAGAGGAAAGCTTGTAGCCTCCTTATGTTGTTGATGTCGATCCTATAGCTTTACCTCAGCCTATTCCTAAAGACGAGATCTGCATTCAGATTCCCTTTGAATCTGAGCATTCATACAACCTTGAGGAGGTTGAACTTGTTTCAAAACCTGCCCAGATCTCAGCCCATCTGGCCATAATTTCTGAACCTGATCAACAACTTACCATCTCTCATGATCAGCCAACAGCTTTTCAATTTAAGATCTGGATGAAGATGTTCAAACCTTTACAGCTACCCCATCTTTTTCATCCTTATCCTGATGACTGTTATGAATATCTCCCTTTGTTTTCCGGAGAGAATCAAACTTCAGTCGAGGGGCATGCAGAGTCCTTTTTGGATTTTGTTGATCGTTTTTCAATTATGCATGAAGATGTGATCATGAGAATGTTTTCGAAATCTTTGATCAAAGATGTTGCTACATGGTTTAAAAGTCTGAGAGTTGATTCAATTGATTCTTGGACCGAGTTCTCTAATGCTTTCCTGAAGTATTGGGGCAAGTACAAATCTCTAGATTCTTACCTTGCTGACTTTTATGCTTTGAGGAGAGAGCAGAGTCAAACTTTGCATATTTTCAATCAAAAGTTTAACCGCATGTATCATGACATGCCTTTGGAGATCGGACCTTCAGAAAAAGCTGCCATGATACATTATGTTATGTGTCTTCACTCAAAACTTGCCCTTCTTCTGCTAGAAAGGGAGTCTTCATCCTTAACTCAATTGTTTGGAGATGCGCAAGAGGTAGAGGAGAACATCCGTGCATCTAGGTGGATCAGAATGCAAGCTGATTCTGAAAATCTGCAAACATATGAGCAAGAAGACTGTGAGTATATTTCAGATTCTGAGCAAGAAAGCAGTGAGTATGAAGTAGATTTGGACCAGCAGCCTGAGGGTGAGTACATTTCAGATTTAGAATCAGATTCATCAACATTGGCAGAATGTTCTAGAGACAGGGGACAAGAAGGTGATCAGTTTTCCAGCAAAGGAACAGCCATGGTTGAGCAGGAGAGAAATCAAGTAGATTTGGGACAGCAACCAACATGTAAGTTCAATTCAGTTTTAGCGTCAAACTTTTCAGTGTTCCAGAGACAGGTATGCATGTGAAGTTTATGATCAATTTGCAAATCAGAATGCATCTATGATAACCAATGATTGCATTGAAAACTACATGCTCCTAGTTTATCATAATCCCAGTCATTTAAACATTTCTCTATCATCATCCACTGAGGACTGTTCTGAAGAAAACAGTAAGTTTGAAGCAGATTTGGATCAGCAGCCTAAGGGTGAGTATATTTCAGATTCAAAATCAGATTTTTCAGCATGTGCAGAGTATTCCAGAGATAGGTATGGGTTTGAATTTCATGACCAGTTTGCAAATCAAGAAGAGCCTATGGTAACTGATAATTATATAGGCAACTACTTGTTTTCAGTTGATCCAAATTCATATGATGTAAAACCTGTTCTATTATCATCTTTTGTACATTTGTCTGAAGAGGAAGTTACAATCATTGATGATCAATCACTGATCTCAAACGGACAAGAAGATGATCAGTCCTCTTATAGAGAAACAATTATGGCTGAGCAAGAGGTTACCATGGACATGCAGTTTTTTCCCGAGGAGCAGCATGTTTCTTATTTTCTTTTCAAAGATCCAGTAGCAGTTTTCATGGATCTATACTTTTCAAAGATCCTGAAAATTTCAGATTTTATTAGCTTGCCAGTGTTTCTGAGTAAGTATGATTCCTTGAAAAGCTCCTTGTCACTGTGGTTGCATATTCAACATCATTTGTTGATCAGTAATAAAGACAAGATTTCCTCAGTGTTCAAATTGCTTGGATGGCTATTATGGAAATCAACATTCACTTAACAGATGACAGAGATGGATAGTGTAGGGGTAGGTAGAAGAATAAGTTCACCATGCGAGCAGTTTGATATTTTTCAGTTGTTGATTTCATGAATAAGCTTGGGTTGCATGCAAGTTATAGGGGAACAGTTGCATAGGCTTGATGACTCCATGCCCAATGCTACTACAGGTTTGCAGAGGGATCAGTACTAAAGGCTTGATGACTACATGCCCAATGCTAAAGACTACTGGAACTACTAGGTTCTTGGAAACCTGGTAGGGAGGTCTCCATCCCAGTTGGAGCCAGATGTTATCTCTCAAAATAAAACCGTCCTTTGAGTCGAGTTTTGTGGTGGATAGCATGGCTATCACTAGTTGCCTCAATTCATTTTTGAGTCTTTTTAGCTGCAAAACTTAGGTTTTGTTTTTTTTCTTAGAAAATAATATGATCCATAAAGTCTCCTTTTCAAAATTTGCATAATTCACTTTCAACAGCTAACGTGTGTCGAAAAGTTGAGTGTTAGCTGTGGAAAGTGGCGACTTTCAGCAGCTAAGGAGCGCTTCTCATAAGTCTGTGCACTGTTGAAAGTGGTGAATTTCAAAATGTCCAACAATCAGTTTTGTGGGTCATGCGCTATTGAAAGTGCATGCTTTCCGCAGCTATGGAGCGATCTTTACAAGGTCGTGCATTGTTGAAAGTGCATGCTTTCCGCAGCTATGGAGCGGTCTTTACAAGGTTGTGCGTTGTTGAAAGTGCATGCTTTCCGCAGCTAAGGAGCAGTTCTTAAAAGGTCACGCACTGAGGAAAGTGAAGAATTTCCACAGCTAACGAGGGTTTTCCACAGGGTCATGCGCTGGTGAAAGCAAAGACTTCCAACAGCTAAGGATAAGTTCTCACATGGTGGCACGCTGAGGAAAGTGAAAGCTTTCAACAGCTAAGGAGAAGTTCGTGCAGGATCATGCGCTGGTGAAAGTGGTAAGTTTCTACAGCTAAGGGTCATTTTCCATGGGCTATTGGTTGGAGAAAGTAGGAATCACGTGCGCTTATCCACATTTCAAAATCAAATCAACTTGCGATCAGAAAGACGCGCTGGTGGAAGTGGGTAATCATTTCAACTCGAGTTTCACGTTCCAATCGGATTACATCTCGGATCCGACTCAGAAACTCACGCTCTAAAATCATAGCATCAGGGATGGCAAGTTTGAATTTAGTGGCTCAGGTACAGAGGCTGTACTCCCAGGCTGGCAACATCAAATCAAATCTTTGGTTCCATATCAGACATTGTTCACAAAGGACCGTTTAGGGTTTTGAATTGAAAATGGAAAGAATGATACTTAAACTTGCAGGGAACTTTTCAATCCCTTCTTGAGCTCCAAATGAATATCTGAAAACACCATTGGAAAGATTAGATTCTCTAGATGTCGATCGACTATTCATACATGAAAACCGGATTTTCTATGACCGAGAAATTCGATTTTGAAAATCTATCCACTTTCAACAGTGCAAATCGATATTTTATGACCCGTTAGCTGTTGAAAGTGCCGACTTTCCGCAGCTAAGGAGCGTTTTTCACGGGCTATGCGCTGTGGAAAGCCTGTCACGGCCAGAATGTTACAATTTTCTCCCAAATCGTAATTTTTTGCATGAGAATGAATTGAAACCTCTTCTAAGGTTTATTTAATGAATTATTAAGTCTATTTAATCAGCCACTTTTGGAAAATGAAGAGAAGAAAAGGTCTACAAATGTCATTCACCATCTTTAAAAGAGGCAGGATTTCAAGGTTTTGGGAGCCACCTCACATAATTCGAATTTCAGAGAGCCTTGGGAGGCTGAGCTACACATCATCAGATTTCAACCATATTTTGAGGGCCAGCAGATAAAGATTTACTTGAGGATCTATTCCTATTTTTTGTTTACTATTTCTGGAAATTCAGATCCATAATTTTAGGATCTAATAACTGAATTGTTAAGGTATAAAGCTACAGAATGAAGATGAATAAGGGGGTTCAGTTTTGGATACAGAAATTCTCTATTGTACACAGGCTTTTGATGCTAATACTAAATCACAGGTTCCTTTCTATTTTGATGTCAGTTTTCCACATTTCTTCTATATTGTTATCTGTGTTGTCAAGCCTTTAATGACTATCATCTTATTATTTGTCTCATAACCTGATAATTATTTTCTTCATTGTTAATTAGACCCTACTTTGTACTGGTTTATTAGCAATCTGTTCTTCATCCACCTTAAAGTTATTTGTTGATTATCAATCTTAGAGAGCACTAGTTCATTTGTTTACCATCTTGACTGTCTGAATACCATGTTTGAATTGAGTTATCTTACTGATCCATCTACACAAAATACAAAAACATTTTTACTTGAAGTTACCAAGCACCTTTGGTCTACAACCACAAAGGGTTTCTTGGAGTGATAACACCTGGAATAGAATGAATACAAGTCGCGGTAAGTTTTTGTAACCTCCAACCCGAGCTCATCCATCACAATCTTAGGCATGAGATTGTGAGATTCCCCTGAATCCATCAAGCAATTGTGCAATAATTTATCATAAATATTCAATGATGTGTAAAAGGGAGGTGAGGAATCATCTCTATCCTCTACCAAAGTCCCTTGTATGATAGTTGGCTTTTCATCTTGGAGGTTAAATGAGTCTGTGGAATAAGATGAAGGTTCGGGCTACAACATTTTGGAGAGGCACTTTTTGAGGTCTTCATGCTTGACTAGCTCTGAAAAAGGTACAGGGATCGTAATCTTTTGAATCTCATGCTCAAAGTTAAAAGAGGAGGGAGGCTTGAGAATCTCTTTCACTTGTGGGATAGGGATTTTGACCACGGATGGGGGTTTTTGTACCTCCCTTTCTTTACTGTTGTGTGCCACATCTTTGGCAGGCCTCTCTGCTCTCGCAGGTTGATCAGAAATATCAAGCTTCCTTTCTTTGTTCTTTGATCTCAGGCTATATTTATTTGGATTATTGTTGGTTTTTTCCTCCTTTACTCGAATCATTTAGTTGACTATCCATGAGAGATTCCTCATATGCATATTTTGTTAAATGAGGAAAAGAGGAGGTGTCTCCAAGACAGTGGATTTCAAGATCAATATCTTCTTCCTCTCCTTCTTCATCAGTAACAAGGTTATTTTGGAGAGGAGATTGAATTTTCTAATCATCCCTATCCTTGTTTCTTTGATCTCTTTGGATGATCTGAGGGGAATTATTTGGTCTTTTGAAGTTACCCCTATTATTAGCATTTTGGGGATTCCTATAGCTCTACTTTCCTTCTAGTTTCAACCTTTCCACCTCAGCAGAAAGTGATTTTACTAGCTTGGTCAATTCATATACTTGAGGGTGGGAAGTAGAGGAACCAGAGGTTGAAGCTTCAAACCTCCCCTTTCTTCTGTCTCTATCATCCTTACTCCTAAGTTTGTCAATCGCCAATATTTTGGACTCTACTTCAAGGGCCGCATCTTGCATATAAGCCAAGGAGGTAGCTCTTATTTCTCTCAACAGGAGGCAAAACTCGGGGTCAAAAGTGCTAGCATAAGTGATTTTGGTAGAGGTCTCTATAGGCTTAATCTCAATGGGAATTTTATTAAACCTCTTTGAGAAGTCAAAAAGAGATTCCCCTTATTCTTTCTTAAGTGATCCAAACTCTGTAATTTAGTAAAGGAAATATTTTTTATCCCCCCAATGTCTTAAGAATCCATCATATAGGGCTTCAATCCCATCAATAGATCCAAGGGCCAAGTCCCTAAACCATTTCCTAGCCTCCCCATCAAGGCTATGAACAAAAATTCTCATCCATACATATTCATTCACAATGACATAATTATCTGCATAACTATAAAAGGCTACAAGGTGCTCTTCTACAGTTGTGTCTCCCTCACCCATGAACTTAGGCAACTGCTTAAGGTAGCCACCAGCTAGGAGAGAATTCAGAGGCTGAGGAAAAACAAGAGGGGCATACCTAGAAGCCACTATAGCATCCATCTTGTTCCTAGGGGGATTAGCTCATGCCATTGGGATGTGAACTAGAGGAGAACAAGGGGGAGATGGAGTTTGGATAGGTGAGACTGGAACTATGTTTCTGGGAGAAAAAGGAAACAATTGAGTGTTGGGGGAGAATGATATGGGGTTCAAAGGGACAGAAGTTTCCCCTTCTTTAAAAGAAAAAACCCTAATAGGAGGAGGAGTAGTAAAGCCCGGAGTGGGAAATACTTCTAAGGTCCTGGTTCTAAACCATTGTACAACTTCGGAGGAAATGGGAGTGTCAAAGATTTCTCCTTCTAGACCGAGACTAGGAGGGGAGAAATCAGTAGGAAAACTCCCAAACTTTAAATTTCTGGAAACTCCAACAGATGGTTTAATAGGAGAAATAGAAGCAACTACAAGAGTTTCTAAAGAAGGATTATGAAAATTACCAGAATCACCAGGCACAGCAGTCAAAATATCTTCTTGAGGGGTCTTTCCCTTTCTGAAAATTTTCTTTGGGTTGGATTCAAGTGTTGCCAGAGGCAGTTGTGGAGTAGACCTCATGTGTCTTCCTTTAGAAGCCACAACTGAAAAAGTGGAGTCGCCAGGTGCAAGCTGCAATCTTCAATGGTATTGATTCTAATGCACCTTCAGAATCAGGACTTCTTTGTCGTTCTTACCCAGGGAAATTTCTTCAACTCATTCCCCGACAACAGCGCCAAGAATGTTAGCACTGAGAGTTACCCTTAGATTGCGAGAGGATAATCCCAGTACCCATTAGAGTTTTTAGTGGATGTTGGTTTTATATGAGTGGAGGTCAATGGACAAAACTCGGTACAAGAATGAATTCAACACAGAACTGGACAAGAAATGCATAGGGAAGTGAGGGCCACAGTAACTTCAGTCAGTGAGTTGAGTTTAAGTGTGATTAGAGGGGAGACTTGGTGAGAAAGGTGAACAAGACTACTATGGGCATCAAGCCTTCAAGAAGCTTGTAGAAGTAAAACTCAGGCTCAAGAATGCTCTTGAACTCAAGCTTCAGACGCTGAAATATGTCCAAATAACACAATCACAACAACATGATGATCAAACCTACATCACAATGTAGCTACGACAAATCGACTGAATCCTCCATGCCCAAGTCATTCAGTGTAAGAGGGAAAAATATAACAAGGGAGATGACTAAAACTAGTCATGATACCACTGTAACCAAACCTACATTACAATAGCACAATAACCCTTGACTGGATCCTCCATGCCCGAGTGTTTTAGCATAGTTTTTACAGAGAGATGAAAAGAAGCTAACTTCTATTAATGTGAAAGTCTCAAATTTGATAAATAACTAGAGAATATCTCTGGCATCAAAACATTACAAAGTAGGGAGCTCTGCTCAACCAGTTGACAACCTTAACAAAATATCACAACTATCTCTTTATACTCAGATTAGTCCACGACTATCAGGAGTGTGATATGGTGCTCTCCATCAAAGCTTTGCATCGGCAATTTCTTCTGTCCGATTGAATGTGCATTCCTTTTTCAGACGTGATCTTAGATCAACATGGGTCTACAAACAAGTCCATCCTCAGGATGACAACTCTATCTCCACGAACATCTCCTCCACACCTTCCATTTATGGGGTGAGCCGAGGTTTCAACCACCAAACCTACCTTCCATTAACTGCTCTTCCTCGGGGACTCGATGAGACTTAATGCTCAGGGCACGGCCACATTCTACTCTCAGATAGGACACCATATAAACACGTGATTATGAGACCTCTCAAAGGTGGTTTGGGTTCAGACCACTTTTGGGCCCGCAATCTACCACCTTTCACCACGTAGCGCTTTTTCCTTACCATGGTTTCAATTGCAAGACCGCTCAAGAAAATTATCACTCAATCATGTTGCATCCCTGCAATGTACTATGACTGTAGATCTGGTCCCGATCTAAGATCTGGGTGCACCTGCTAGATTTTAACGCCATAGCCAAACTTATTTTCCCGCCAACCTTAGAATCTGTGAGACTATGCCTTGGGGTGGGGAGCTACCTTTGGCATTGAACAAGAACACTCCTTGGAGTATGATCTGACATGGTGGCATACCAACATCATGCATAAGTGTCATGAAAGAGAAGTGACACATGATATTAGGAAACAAGTGAACAATATGCCCACAGGTTCCTGGACTGAGTGCCATGTTTCGTTGCCAGATGGGTGTCAGGTGTCATGACTAACGAGAGTGCCACATGTCCATACTGATGACTGTCACACACTTTTGGCACTTCAAATTTTGGGGGTGGTCTGCATGTAGAGATGGAACTCCGAAGTGAACGATGTTCATTGATCTAAGGAGGACACATGATAGGGCTCTGTGGATTTCAGGAGAATCCACTTCGGAAGAAAACGACAGTCGAGACGCTGGAACTCCCGAAGGCCAGATTTCTGAAGAAAATACTGATCGTGTGATGGGAAAGACGTGTGGCGCTAGATATGCAACTTCAGGAATTCTTCTCAACCACCAATCCTCATGCAACTTTGATACACTGAACACACGTGAGTCATTGATCTAATCGCGATCTATGGTCAGGGAAAACCCCATCTTTGTTGCCACGCGTCGCTCTTAGATGGACCTTGGCTCCTTCATGGAGATCAATGGATCACAAACACTTTGGGAGTTCGGGCCTCGAGCCTCCATGATGCGGAGCTCTTACAATCCTCTGGAGTACCGAAACTCCAAAACAAGAGATCTGGCGACGCATGGCCTTTTGATCTGGATGACCAAGATTTATTTTGGGAATTTTGGCTTCAAGCCTTTTTTATGCTTGCTTCCCGCAATTCTCCGAAGTTTCAAATTCTGAAGTAAGAGATCAGATGACGTGTGGCCCCTACAAATCAATAGCTGAGATCCTCTCGAATCTCTGGACTTCGGAAGAATAAAAAATCAAACTTTATTCACCCCAAAAACTTTCACCCAGAACTGGTGATCCACTGACGTGTGTCCTCTTGAATCGAACGGTTTAGAATTACTTCGGACCTTCGGGCTTCAAGTGTCTTAAATATGAAACACAAAAAAAACTCCAGAAGAAAATCCCTTAACCGAAAGATCTATTTCCCCGTGTCCCTCCTGACGAATGGTCCAGATTCATTTCGGGCCTTCGATACTTTAGGACCTTTAACACTTCGGTGATTCGAGCTTCGACCCATCGGAATTTTTCAATACTTGACTCCCACAATTCTCTGGAGCACTAAAATCCGAAGTGAAGGATATTCCTCCACGTGTCTTCCTTCTTTTGGATGGCTCGGATCATTTCGGGAGTTCGGGCTTCGGATCTTTGAGAATTTAGCACGTTTCTCATTTTGAATCTTCCAAAGAAAAAATTCTCAAAGAGGTGGATCTGATGACGCATGGCTTCTGGGTTCAGATGGTCGAGATCCACTTCGGGACGTTTAGCATTTTGGGGCTTCCAGAGATTCTACTGCCAAGATCGACGTCTCCTGTCAGTTTTGAGATCAACGGTTCGCCATTGCTTTGAGAGTATGAGCTTCGGCTCTTCGGGCATGTTACTCACTTCTCACTTCAAAACTTTTGAATCTCATTTCCCCGAAGCCTTGGTTCAGATGCCACATGTACTCCTCAAGATCAATGACTCCCAGCTATTTCGGCTATTCAGGGCTTCAGTTCTTTGGGCTTCAGCCCTTTGGGACACATGAGTGCTCAACTCACACAATCTCCCGAAGTAAAATTTTCAAAGCACGAGATCCGTTGACGCTTGGTTTCTTCTTTCAATGGCTCAGATTTTGTTTCTGGACTTTGGCATCCTCTATCTAATCGCTAAATATTCCCACCGCTTTGAAAATCTAACTACTCGAGAGTCGTTGATTTGAACTGCTTATGGGATCTCCGTCGTTGAAGACTGATCTTACCTGTTGCTTTTGTTTCAAGCCCGAAGTAGACTAAATTATGAAAGTTGTGCCTTTGAGCTCTAGGATGATACTTGTGCAAGCAAAGGACTAGGTCGTCCTGTTGTGAGCTCAATCAATCAGACATTCAGACCGAAACCATGATATGTGTTTCAACCTCTAAGAAAAACAGAGAAAACCCTGAACCTAGTATTAGTCAAGCAAGACAATGAGGAAGACCAGACCATGACCGGAAAGGGGAAAATGACACTAATGACCAGAAAAGGGGAAAAATCTAGGAAATATGTGTGGAAAAGAAAGAGAAAGGGCAAGGATATAGACACAGATAGAAACAACAAACCCACAAGACTCTGACAAGTTTATGTGATAACACCATCCTTAAAATTATCCATGTATAACATTTTATTTAAGCTAAGAACAAAAATGGGTATGTCACTCTCATTTCATCCTCCAATTCACATGTAGCTTCATCTGGCCCAAATTTATTCCATTGCACCTTTAACTGGGAAATGGCTTGGTTCTGGAGCAACATTTCCTTCCTATCTAGTATACATAGGATTTCTAGTTGGAACTCTCCCTTTGTTTCCACCTAGATCATAGTCCAATCAATAATATGATTAGAATAATGTACATTCTTTTTAAGAAAATACATATGGGAAACATTGTATACTTTAACATTAGGAGGTAATGCAAGCATGTATGCTACTAGTCCCACTCTTTCCAAAATCTTGAAAGGTCCAAAATATTGGAGTACCAGTTTAGCACAAGATCCTATTCTTAGAGAACTCCTTTTTGGTTTAACTTTGAGATATACACAATCTCCCACCTTAAACTCTCTATGTGTTCTATTTTTATCCATATAGCATTTCTATCAATCTTAGGTTTCCTTCATCCTTTGTTTGATTTTGAAAACCTCATGTTCCATATCTCTCATAATATCGGGTCCAAGCATTATTTGTTTATCCCATCTAAATATGGTGTTACACTTCCTTCCATAGAGTACCTTGAAAGGACTCATCTATAATGGATCTTAGTAGCCATTTTTGTAAGAAAATTCCACCAAGGGTAGGTAGTCCTCCCATCTGGTAGGTTTTCATGACATATAGGAAAATCATTTCTTCTAATACCCAGTTTGTTCTTTATTTATACCCATTCCTTTGGGGATGATAGGAAGTGTTGTAAGCTAAATGTGTCCAAAATCTTTAGATGGTGCTTTCCAAAAATTTTATGTAAACTTTACATCTCAATCAAAGATGACTACTTTCGACATTCCATGCAATTTGAAAATTTTCTGCATAAAAATCTTGGAAATATTGATTCCCTTGTGAGTTGACTTTATAGGGATAAAGTGAGCATATTTTCTTAGCTTTTCAACCACCACCATAATTGCATCATGTTATTTTATTGTCCTTGAAAATCCTGTGATGAAATCCATTGATATGGTCTCCCACTCCCATTTTGGAATTGGTAATGGTTGCAAAAATATTGCAAGGTGCCTTTGTTCAACCTTGACCTGATGAGAC
>ML821057.1:65813-80037 GCA_009831015.1 Picea engelmannii | reverse complement strand
CAAATATTTGGCCCAATGCATAGAATGCCAACAGGTTAAAGCAGAACATCGACACCCAGCAGGACTATTACACCCTTTACCCATCCCAGAATGGAAATGGGAAACCATCTCCATGGATTTTATCACTGGATTACCAACTTCGATCAAACAGAATGACGCCATAATGGTGGTGGTGGATAAACTGAGCAAGTCTGCTCATTTCATCCCCGTCAAATCGACCTGCAAGGCGATAGATATCGCACAGGTGTTTATGAAAGAGGTATTCAGACTGCACGGTATGCCGAAAGAGATAATATCTGACAGAGACACAAAATTCACTTCCAAATTCTGGAAATCACTGATGACGTGTTTGGAGACCAAGTTGTTTTTTAGCACCGCCTATCACCCTCAAACCGATGGATAGACAAAAAGAGTGAATAAGATATTAGAGGATATGTTAAGGATGCATGTAATGCATCAACCCAGGAAATGAGAAGACTACCTGCCATTGGTAGAATTCGCCTACAACAACGGCTATCAAGCATCCTTAAAGATGAGTCCATTCGAGGTCCTCTATGGGAGACAGTGTAATACTCCAGTCAACTAGAGTAATCCTATAAATAGGATTTCTTTTGGACCTGATATGTTGAAAGAAATGGAACAACAAGTCGCTCAGATAAAACAAAATCTGAAGATCGCTCAGAACCGACAGAAAAGTTATGTTGATCAAAAGAGAACTCCAAGAGATTTCAACATAGGAGACCATGTATATCTCAGAATTAAGCCCAGAAGGAGTTCCCTGAAAATGGGAGCTTGTGCCAAGTTGGCACCCCGGTATTGTGGACCCTTTGAGGTTCTAGACAGAGTGAGACCTGTAGCCTATTGGCTAGCACTTCCTCCCACAGTAAAAGCACATAATGTTTTCCATGTTTCATTATTAAAGAAATATGCACATGATGCTAATCATATAATTGACTGGTCTGTGATCCAGGTGGAACCGGAGGGAGAATTTCTACCAGAACCCCAATGCATATTGGACAGAAAGGAAACCCAGCTTCGGAACAAAACCATTGCACAGGTCAAGGTGCAGTGGAAACATTTTGGCCTAGATGAGGCCACATGGGAAATGGAGGATGCCATGAGACAGACATATCCGATTTGTTTACTTCTGTACATTCATGTTAGTAGCTAAGAACATCGAGGACGATGTTCCTTTTTAAGGGGGAGGGAATTGTAACACCCTATTTCCCCCAGTTTGTAAATATAACTAGACTGGCCGAGGACTATGGCAAACTCATAAGTATGAACATGTGATGTAAATGGACCTACAAGAAGAGGTCAATGAATGTGAATGATATTTTAATTATTGCAGGACTGCTGAGAGGGGATGTGTAGAAAAATAGACCATGATGGCGGTGGAAGGCTCCTGAAAAGGTGGCGTTAACTTCCACCAAGAATTAGATACCGTATTTGGACTCCACTGGCCCAGAGAACCAAAAGCGGCTCGCTGGCCCTGAAATTCAATGCCTCGCAGGATGATAGGCGGATGGCTTGATGAGGGATGGGATGGTAAACCGCCCATCCGTAGAGCCGTCAGGCTTGATCGGCGCGAGGGTAATCGCGCCATACGCAACCTCACGAGGGGATAAGGCGTATGGCAGAAACGATTGAGGGGCAGATGCGAGGGGAACTCTGGCAAGTTTTACGCAGAGTGAGTGATAGCAGAGAGGAAGGATTGCAACCTTCGCTCCTGGTCACTGGCAGACAGAGAGACGCAGTCTCAGAGCATCGTGGTCTCAGCTCGGGGGTGGCTAGTGGTAAATCCGTTGAGAGTCGCTGAGCCTACGGTTGGGTGGAAACGAGCACCCCTCTCAGTAGTTGCACCCACTTCTAGTGTTATCTCTGATAAGTATTTTATGTATTGCATCTTGAATTTCATACACTGATATATATATATATATATATATATATATATACACTCACAGCACTGTGAGATTGTGAACGATTTTTAGTGTAAGAATGTCTGGGAATGTTTTGATAATAATTAAGGGACATACACTTGTAATAGAGGAAGCCATGCACGACTTACGTCGATAAAGATGAATCTAACTATGCATAAGTTGAACCAAGTCAAACTCCCAGTCTGTTCTCGGGAATTTTTTTCCCTTATCTGTATCCATGAATGCCCAGGAATAGACCTCTTCACGGAGATTCCCGCCTTAGAAAGGTTTACCAAGAACCTGGAAAATGGCGTAAATGTGCAAGTCTTAACAACCCTATGCGAAGAGGAACGACCCTCTTGAAATCCCGAAGTAGCAGCGTAAGGATAAGTATTGATCAATGGATGAGATCCTGTCGGAAAATCTGCGGTCATTCACGACCGTTAAATCGAAGGAATGAGTGAGGGCGAAATTTGCCTTAACCACTTTTTCCTCTATCTTCGTGAATAGCGAGGAAATCCGAATCGTAGAACCCCAGACTCCTTGAGAACATCTGGACCGTTGGTTTGTCCACGTCCAAAGAGCAGTGGGAAAGGGCACGACATCGGGACCGATCTGATCCATCAGATTGTAGCTAGGGAACCCGACACTCGTCAGATCTATAGGGAGATAAACGAGGGTTAAGCCCTTGTGAATAGGGGCAAAAAGGATCTGAGTCGTCCATCCGGGGAGGACAGGTGGCAGAGATCCAGGGATCTCGCTACCTCGGAGATTCGTGAGGTAAGAGCCCAAAGTTTGGATGTTCCAAATCGCGATTGGCGAAGCCACGAAAGGATCCGAGCCGTCCATCTAGGGAGGACAGGTAGCAGAGATCGGGAAGATCTCGCAAACTCGGGAGCTCGCAGGGTGAGAGCCCAAGTATTGGGTGTTACAATTCGCGAGACACAAGGTCGCGAAGTAGCGAAGTGGCGAGAGGATGTGAGCCGTCCATCTGGGGAGGACAGGTGGCAGGGATCAGGAAGATCTCGCGAACTCGGGAGCTCGCAGGGCGAGAGCCCAAGTGTTGGGTACTCAAAGTCACGAGGACGCGAGGAGCGAGAAGGTAATAACCGTTGGATCCGGATCGCGGGAAGACCGTTGGATCCGCACGTGGGATCGTGTATCGGAGCCTCGCGAAAAAATAGTCGTGAATTTGGCCACGGGAATCACGAGGTTGCGAGTAGCGAAATCCCTCGGGGAAAAGTCAGCGAGTTAACTGCCCATTGGGTCTTGGGGGTCCGAGAACCCGGTGTTCAACCTTTGAACTCGCGAAGTCACGAGTTTCGATTCCCCAATAAATTAAGGAAGGGGGATCGCACGAGAGAACTGTGGGAGCAGATGTCCCGATAGGGAAATAGAAGAACCTTGGAGTTCTTTGGACCGAGAAGAAAAAGATCCTGTGAGTGGACGTGCCCGTGGTTGGCGCTTCTGCGTCAGGTGTGTTATAAGACCACGGTTATGTACGGAGAATCGGGTAGGTAAATAGAAGACCTGTGATTCGGGGATGAGCATTTTGCTGCTACAAGCTCCGGGGATTCTCATTATTGAGAATTCAACCAAAAAAAAAAGAGAAAACTTTGGTTTATGGTAGTGGGTGTGTTACAGTGGTGGATAGATTTTCCAAGATGGCACACTTCATTCCATGTCAGAAAACTAGTGACGCAACTCACATTGCGAATATGTTTTTCAAAAAAGTCATTCGACTTCACGGCTTGCCAAGAAGCATAGTTTCGGATCGAGACACTAAGTTCATAGGACACTTCTGGAGGACCTTATGGAAGAAGCTGGGAACTAACTTGTCGTTCAGTTCGGCTTATCATCCTCAGACGGATGGACAGACAGAAGTGGTGAACAGAAGTCTGGGAGACTTGCTTAGAAGCCTGGTGACAGAACACCACAACTAGTGGGACAACATATTACCACAGGCGGAATTTGCTTATAATGACTCAGTTAACAGAAGCATGGGGCAGAGTCCGTTTCAAATTGTCTATGGCAGGCAGCCGAGAGGAATTTCTGACCTGAGGGATTCAGAACAGAATGCAACTAGAAGCGCTAGTGCAGAGGATTTCGCAGAAGCGATGAAGGAACTTCATAGCCAGGTGAAGGAGCGATTGCAGAGTTCGAGCCAGGAATATAAGCGCAGAGCAGATCAACATAGGAGACAACTTCAATTTGAGGTTGGTGACTTGATTCTGACACATTTGAGAAAGGAAAGGTTCCCGAGAGGAACATATAATAAACTGAAAATGAAGAAAATCGGACCATGTAAGGTCTTGAAGAAATTTGGGGCAAATGCTTACGAGATTGAATTAACCGATGGGATCGAAATTTCTCCGATATTCAATGTCTCAGATTTGTAACCATATAAAGTTGAGGAAGTAGAAGCCGGAAATGAACAAACAGAGATTCAATGGCGAAAGCAGATGCCAGTTGTAGAAAAGCCGCAGATGGAGCGCATACTGGACAAAAGAGTCAGCAAAAAGACCAGGCGAAAGCAATACTTTGAGTATTTGGTCAAATGGAAAGGCCATCCAGTTGAAGATGCCATCTGGGAGAACGAAGCAGAGATCTAGAGGCATGGACAGACCGTGCGTGAGCTCATGGACAGGAGCCCATGAAAATTTTCAAGCAAGGGAGTATGATGCAGGAGCATCTCAAGCGAGCCAGCGCGGAGATAAAAGACAGCTGGAAAAGCGCCTAACACAAATTTTGAAAATGTCTTGAAACATTAATGAAGTCATCAAGTGGAAGGCACACTTGTAAAATGTAAATGGACCTTGAGCGATCCGCTCTCGTCCTTAGTAGGTAGAAGGCATTTATAATAGTTAATGCAAGTAGATAGAATTTGATGCGTAGATTAGATAGTTTAGAATGAAAGAGGGAAACAGAATATAGACACCCTCATTGTGTATTGTAAAATAGGTGGAGAATAGAAGAATGAGATTATGCCAATTGAGAGCATAGAGCATAGAAGAGAAGGAACAGAGAACTGTGTAGCCGAATTCCATGTACAAAAATTCTGGATTAATACAAGAAGGCTTTGATTCAGACTCATGGTGTTCAAATATTCTCTGTGTATGTAATTTTGAATGTTATGCTCATGAATGTTTTACTCTTTCTGTCATGAAATTGCTTTTATGCGATGTATGAATGATTTCTTGTTGAATGTTTGAAATCTGAGAGGAAAGGGTAAATGAATGAGTTCAATTGTTTCTTTATCTGAGCAAGAGTTCCTGCAAGGAGTGCATGTGAATTGTTCGCAAGGAGTGCGTTGACAAAGGGTTCAGAGGTTTGTCTCTGAAAGCTCAGATAGGGTAGCTTTTGTTCTCATTCACACAGAAGTGCAGCTAGGCACAGGAGCCGTGCAAGGTGTGTGCAGGTCGAGTAGAGTTTCAGGTTTTGTAACCTGAATGACTTGTTGAGAGACTGTTGTTGTAGGAGTGCGCAGAGTCGAAGGGAGTTCAACACTCGAAGGTGTTTGAAGGTCTGCCGCAAGGAGTGCGAGCAGGAGTTTTCTAAAGACTCGAAGTTGTGGAAAAGTTCAGAAGGATTTGAACCTTCGAAGTGGTCGAAGGGAGGCAAGAGGCCAAGTACCTTGGAAGATTGAAAAGGAAGTTTGTGCATTGGAACAAGGAGAATGCGTCGCAAGCAGGGATGATTTTAAGGATGGAAATTTATTTTAAAATGTAAAAACCTTGGGGAATCTTACTAATCCTTCACATGTCAACTATAAATGTTTGGCGATAGTTTTGTAAAAATATTCAAATTTGTAAGTATTTTATATAGTTTTTATAAAATTCTGGCGATTTTTAAGGTAAAATAATTTTATCCTATAGAATTTGCGCGAATCATTTTTAAAATAACGAATCTTGTTTTTTGAAAAACCATGGAAAATTAGCCCATGAGCGAAATTTAGCCCCTAAAATCATCCCTGGTTGCAAGTTTGTGTCGCAGGCAGCTAAGTACCGTGGGAAAACCACTTTGGTAAAAGTTGCAGAAGTCCTTGTGCAGGAAAAAACAGACAGTCGAAATTCTCTGTAGGGAATTCGCGATGTCCCGCGAGCCGTCAGATCTCGCAGAATAGAAGGGGAGTTACGACGAGTGTTTTCGAGGGGTTCAAGCTTAGAAGAAGTAGAACCGTAGTTTTCAAGCCAACAGAAACCGTTGGATTTATTTGTGGATTGCTATTTCAGAGTTTCGTGAGTTGAAGTCCCGAAAATTTTACATCAGGACTCACGAAATCACGAAGTGCGAAGTTCCGAAGGGTCGAAAGGAGCGTGTGGGCCACAAGAATCGGTAGGGCGGATAGGTGGCGCACTATCAACACGGAAGTTAATTTCGTTGACCATTTCGGGGTTTCATGGGGTGAAGTCTCGAAATCTTTGCATTAGGATTCGTGAAGTCGCGAAGTCCGAAATCCCGACGGAATGAAGGGTTGTTGAGAAGTCAAGCTTGCGAGTGCATCAGAGTTTCGGTAATTCGGGTTTCGGGAGTCTAGGGGATGAGTTGCTTGACATCGCAATTCCCGAAATCACGACAAGGAGAAATACGGAATTGATAAGGGAAAGCTCAAGCGTTGACCATTTTCGGGTTTCGGGGATTTGAGAGACAGGGCGCTTGACCACCAGATTCGCGAAATCGCAAAGTCCGATCTCTCGAAGTATAAAAGGGGGAAATTTCTCTAAGTTATTTGTGGGTGCAGATTTCCCGAAAGGGAAATAAAAGAGCCAATTGTTGAGAGCTCTTCGGGCCGGTGGAAGAGAAAAGACCCTGTGTGCGTGGACTTTCGACCTGCGGGTTGGGAAGGGCTGCGTCATCATTTAGTCCATACAATGATTTATTTAACTTACACACCAAGTGTTCTTGCCTTTGTTCCACAAACCCTTCATGTTGAGTAAGGTAAACCTCCTCTCTGAACTCACCATTCAAAAATGCAGATTTAACCTCTAATTGGTGTAGCTTCCAATGATACTTTGTAGCTAAAGCAATTAACAATCTCATAGTACTCAATTTAGCTATTGGTGCAAATGTTTCAGCATAATCAATACCTTTTGTTTGTGAATACCCCTTTGCCACCAGTCTGGCCTTATATTTGTCTATACTACCATCTGATTTAAATTTGGGTTTGTATATCCATTTGCATCCAATGGGCTTCTTATGTTTAGGCAATTCAGTCAATTCCCAAGTATTGTTTTTCATTATAGATTCATATTCTTCCTCCATTGCATTTCGCCATTCATCATGTTCATTTGCTTCATCAAAACTCATGGGTTCTATGACATTTGAAATGCTACTCATTAGGGCATAGTCTCTATACCTCTCAGGGAGCCGAACTTGTCGTGAAGATCTTCTCAACTGATTATCTTCCTCCCCACTTTGTGAAGAACTATCTTCACCTCTAGGTGAACTGTGACTGCTTGAAGTGTCCATATCACTGAGTCCTTGTTGTTGTTGTTGCTGCTGTCATTGCGGTTGTGGCTGTTGCTGTGGTGGCTACTGTGTTGGTTGTTGCTGCTACTCTTCTTTAACTCTTTCATCAAGAAGTCCATGCCATTCCTCATGACTGTTGTCGTCATGATTTTCTTCTTCTTGCTCATGGAAAAGTACATCTCTACTCACAAATACTTTGTGAGTAGAAGGATCAAACAATTTGTATGCTTTGAATTCAGAACTGTATCCAATGAAAATACATTTAATGGCTTTAGCACCTAATTTCTTCCTATTCTTCTTTGGAATATGAGCAAAAACCTTACACCCAAATACTTTCAAATTATAAACTGCAGGTTTGGAACCATACAAGGCTTCGAAGGAGTAACATTATCAAGACACCTTGTTGGACATCTATTCTTTAAATAAACTGCAGTATATATGGCTTCAAACCAAAATGCATTTGAGAGATTCTTACCTTTCATCATACATCGTGCAAACTCTACCAGAGTTCTGTTTTTCCTTTCAGCGACTCTGTTCTGCTGTGGAGTGTGAGGTACTATAAACTGTTGTACTATTCCATGATCTTTGCAATATTTGATGAAGTCCCTTGATTTATACTCTCCCCCTTGATTTGGACGGAAGATTTTGATGGATTTTCCTGTCTGCTTTTCCACCATGGTTCTGAATGCCTTAAAGTATTCGAAAAAATCACTTTTTCTTCTAAGGAAATAAACCTATGTCCATCGTGTGCAATCATCAATAAATAACATAAAGTAAAATGCACCTCCTAAAGACCTAGTCTGCATAGGCCCGCAAACATCAGTATGCAAAAGATCTAACAGATCTCTCTTTTACCTATCAGGATTAGAGGGGAATTCATCTTTGTGCATTTTTCATAATGCACATCTATCACAAGCAACATTCTCATTCTTTAACATGGGAAGTCCTTCAACCATATTCTTTTTTTGTAATAGCAATAAATCAGGATGATTGATGTGGCCATACCTTTGATGCCAAAGAATATCTATTGGCATAGTTGCAGAAGTCAGTGTGTGATGTGCTTTGCTGGTAACATAAAGTTTGTATAAGCCTCTTGCTTTGACTCTCGTTGCAAGAGTTTTGAACTGGTCCAATAGATCCTTCACTATGCAATAATTCTTGAAGAATTCAACCTTCAAGTTCTGATCTGTAATGGTGGACACAGAGATCAAATTTTTCTTTATCCCTGGTACATACACCACATTGCGAATGTGACGAACAGTACCATTGGGAAATGTCACAGGAATGTCTCTGTATCCCTTGATCTGATGAGCACCATTCTATGTTTCTTTAAAATTAGAGTACCACAACTTATTACATGTCATATGTTCTGATGCTCTGGAATCCACAAACTAGGCATCAATATCATCCGTTTCAGTAGATAAAGTAACGTTAGACACAATTAGTTTAAGATCCCATGAATTAAAATTCGGGGGTTCATCAATATCATTACTAGCAATAAACAATCTGAGATCATGACTTGAAGATTTTTCTGCATAATGACCTGAATGTGTTCTAGGTTTATTCCTAGCCTCATCACTCTTCTTCTTATGACAGTCTCTAACAATATGTCCAGGTCGACCACAATAAAAACAACTCTTTGACTCAGTCCTGTTAGATTGCATACCTTGATTTGGCCTTGGAGATTGTCTTCCCTGTGATGAACTATCTCCTCTGCCTCTTTCTCCTGATCTCCCTCTCGCAGATCTCTTATTTGACCACAGTGTCAAATCTTTATTTTGAGGCTTCAGATTCCTACGCCTCTCTTCCTCTTGCAGAAAAATACCTGTCAGTTCTTCAAACGTAGGAGGTTTCTCCCTTGCTGCAGGATCTATTATGAACATCTGATAATCTTTTAGCATACCATTTAAGGTAATAGTGACAAGATCAGTGATGGAAATAGTTTCTCCTATATTTCCTAGCTTGTCTTTCACCTCTTTAATACGACCAAAAAATGAACTAACAGATTCACTTCCATCCATCTTAATGCCTATCAATTTAGTTTTCAAGAACAAAATGTGTTTTGTGTTGCT
This sequence comes from Picea engelmannii, assembly GCA_009831015.1. NCBI lineage: Eukaryota > Viridiplantae > Streptophyta > Pinopsida > Pinales > Pinaceae > Picea > Picea engelmannii. The sequence continues at coordinate 70,577 of ML821057.1, read as the reverse complement.
AGTTTCATACAATGCTTTAAGCGTTGTCCACGTTTCAGCAGAAGTGTTAGCTTCTCTAACATGTGGAATTATGTTATCTTTAACAAACATACATAACAATACCTTTGCCTTGTTTTCGTGCTTCTCCCAATCTTGGATCTGTGGTGTTGTTGCACCGGTAGTCGCAACAGGTTTTTCTTCAGTTCCCTTCACAATGCTCCAGACACCATAGCCTTCCATGAGCATCTACATCTTGAATTTCCAGTTAATGAAATTCGAGCCATCTAATTTGTTAGCTTCGTTGAGGTAGGTCTCCGTTAGAGGATTCAACATCTCTGCAAGGTATTCTCCGCAAGTGAATCACCAAGGATATGCAACTTTCCATAGAGTGTTGAGCAGTTCGTTGCTCTGCCTTCAAATTCACCTCTTTTAATTTTCTTAAAAAATAAAACATTAACACCACTCCATGCATAAAAAAACTCATCCTCAAAAGAAACCTTTCTTTTGTTTAATACATACATCCATCTCACAATTTCTTAAATTTCTTACCCATTTTAATAAACTTTATACCTCACAAGAAAATATGCACTTTTAAATCATTCACCTCATAGATAAAGTTTAATATCCACTTTTAAAGTTTATACAAAGTTTACTCCTCACACATACATCCACTTTAATAAAAGGAAAACTTTTATACCTTAGTCATAAATGAAAAAAAAAACTCATGCTTTAACCTCACGCAAATCCTTGGCACCCTTTTGAGAATGGTGGATTGGCTTCTAATATTCTCTTGTGAACTGATCTGCAACAACTTTCTTCTTCGGAGGTGTGCCTGCTCACAACCAAAATTGGATTTGCTCACAACGGATCGGGGCTCTCACAACAAACGATGACCTTCTCTGACCCTCACTTGCCCACGGCCTGCAAAAAACGGGATAAAACTTTCACTTCCCTCACACATCAACCTTACGCATTGCAAGGTAAAACAGTTAGCGCTCCTCAATCTGGTGAAGGGGAGCGCTGGGCGGAATTCACAACGTTGTTTGCGTGTGGAAGGGGGAGCACCGACGCACTAGTGCTCTTGAATGCAAACAGAGGGAGCGCGAGACCTTCGAAATTTAAAATTTTGTAAGAGTAGGGGGGCATTGACAATTTTTCAAAGACAAATTCGAAATCTTGTATTTTGGATCTCCCTTGGATCTTCAACGCTGCTTTGATATCAATTTAGAATTAGGAAAATCAACACATAGGTGAGACTACGCTCACAATCTATATTATTGATTGAAGACTGATTACGTCATTATATAGGGAAAGACTTAGTTGGTTACAACAAACCACAGAAAACTAGAATCTACATTAAGTGAAGTAAAGTTGAACTACCCAATTGAGACTAATTGAGACTCTTGTAAGTGACACTTGTTCCATTATTTCCAAGTACCACTACTCTTATAATGTGCGTGTCATTTAGGTAAATTAGATTTGACTCCCTGACCCTGGAGGAGGAGCAATAGCAGGAAGAATACAATAAATATTAATAATAACCAGACATTAGCAGCGGCTGAAGCAGAAGAGGGATCTGGCAATGGGGCGGGGTCGAGTCCAGCTGAAGCTAATACAAAACAAAATAAATCGACAAGTCACGTTTTCGAAGCACCGGAGCGGACTGCTAAAGAAGGCGTACGAGCTTTCAGTGCTGTGCGATGCAGAAGTGGTGCTAATAATTTTCTCCACCAGAGGAAATCTTTATGCCAGGTATTTTTCCTTTCTTTGCACTGTATTATATAGATATATAAATGCGTCGGTCATTTTTCAATTGTGCCCTTGAAATGTATTTTCTGGATTCGTCCTTGTACACATTTACGCTTTAGCTTCAATTAGATTTGCTTGTAAATACGCCACATAGAGAGAGATCCTTCTCAAAACCTAAAATACAAAACCGTGAAACCTTATTTTCGACAGTCGCATGTTGTTTTCTTTCCCCAATCTCCTCAAGATTCGACTGCATTCCTTTCAAGATTAGAACGCGTATACCGCTCTTGCGTTTGACATAAGGATAATTGAACAAAACAAAGGTCATCAAGGGAGGGAGTACCCTTATTAAGCGAAAATTTAATCTTGGCCAGCTCAATGAGAGCCTAGCTGTACTGTTTGCTATCGGTCGAGTCGTGAGTCGTAACATCCGAACGCCAAAATAAAAAGGCTGTCCGGTGGTCCATCTCCTTGGTGTTGCGCTGTCATAGTTTATTGCGCCATTCTTACTCTTCTAGGTTACAACTGATTGGAGGCGGTGGGGAGGCTATGAATCCATTTCATTTCCTTTTCCACTACTTCATAGTTTTCATGATCTCTGCGTGTCTTACTATTTCACTTTACTTTTGTAACTACCTCTTCCTTTGAGGCCCTAATGTTTATGAAGTAATGGTTATTTGGAAATTGGAGTGCATATGATTATCACATAAACATAGATTGTATTGCTTACAATAAATAGAGATACATTAAGTATATATGGTTGGAGTGAGATCCAACTTATTCCACTCTTGGAGGGAAAGGTTGAGAGAATCTCTCAACATCTTCCAACAAACCCAATCCAATCCCTAGAATCTAGTATGCATCATTAATGAGGCATTATCTCTAACACCCTCCTTTAATGCCTACATTACAAAGCTTCACAAATTACATAACAGAAAATGTTACAACACTTTGTCTCACTAGTCCTCATCAACTCCTACACCCACTCTATGCCTCTAGAGTGCGCTCTTTCTCTTCCTCTTCTTCGAGCTTACCATTCAACTCATTTAAAGCATAAACGCTTCAAATCATCATTGAAGTATTTATAGGATTGACAATTCTAAACTACCCCGAAGAATAGTCTATCTTACAAAATGACCTTTACATACTCACCAACACAATGATAACCCATAACTGATTATCTTGGAGAACCTAAGTACAACAAGCCCTTCTAACATTTAACAGACTTACTCAAACCAGTAATATATTCTTATAGCACCAAAGTACATCAAAAACTACAAGCTTGAATTAGGTCACTCTGTTTTATATATGGTTCTTCATCATTCATTTTACACACTTGTTAGAATAAAGCTTACTTTAGTAAGAGATAACTATTACTGTTGTAACTGTGAGTTTCTAGGTTTACTATTTTTAGCTAATCAGATCCACTTAAGTTAGTGATCTGCATGCTATATATGTAACCTCCATTTGTTTGTTAAGCAATGAAAAACGTTTTGTGTTGTGAGAATTAATTCTTCCAATCTTTATTTTGGTATCAGAGCAGGAGTAATGTTGAACGTTGTGTGCAAGAGTGCGTGAGTAGTCTAAGCGTGGAGTTGTTCGTGGAGCTATGCGTGGAGAGTTAATTATTTGCAGAGAGAGCAGTAGCTATCGTTTGTTCTGATCGGGCCCGCGTGAAGGGTATAGTCGCTACTGCCATCAGGAACTGTCGACTGGAAGGAGCCGTCGCTATTGATCAAACTGTGTATGGTGTTCACACCTGTGTATTTTCAAGTGGAGCCACAGATATACGCGTGCTTTCTGGCGTGAGGAACCAGGGTTGGAGTTTGCTGACTATTGCATGCTGCTGTGATTGCACCGATTAGTGTGTTGCGGTGACCGATTTACTGCGTGGAGCGTTTGCTGTTGAGGGTGCCTGAGTGTTGTCTCTCTGCTGCGTATTTGCCTTTGAGTGGACCTGGTGAGTATTCTTGCATGCATGGAGTCTGGAGCATGAGGTTGGAGCGAATGCACTAATCGTGAGGTTGTTGGTGCGGTGAGGTTGCTACAGCGTGAGTTTTTTTTTGAGTTACTCATGATTTGCATGCATGCATATGTGGAGCATTGAATAAGATTTGCATGCGTTGGATTGTTTGAGAGTGAGGTATAAAGTTTTCTTTTAAATAAAAATGGAGAATATTACATTGGAAAAATTTAATGGTTTTAACTTTCATACTTGGAAAGTAAAAATACAACTTCAAATGATGCATAAGAATTTATGGGGAATACTGAAAGGTACAGAGAAGGCACCTACAGATCCTAGACAATTAATTGAATGGGAGAAGAAAGATGATAGAGCCAAGGCCATTCTTGGATTGTCTCTTGCAGATTCCCAACTACATCTAATAGATTTAAAAAAATCTTCTGCAGAACTGTGGGCACAATTGAGTACAATATTTGGGGAAAAGGCTGTAAATGCCAAGTTTTCATTAAAATTTCAACTATTCAAATTAAAAATGCATGATGAAGAATCATTGTCTTCTCACATAAATAATCTAAAGTCTTTGTTAGCACAGTTGGCAGAGATCAACTCCGACTCTAAAGTTGATGAAGATGATGCAAAAGCAATCTTGCTGAATAGTTTGTCTCAAAAATATGACAATGCTATTCTTACTTTAACTCAAATTCCCTCTCGAACTATGGAAGACATGATTTCAGCACTCTTAGCAGAAGAAAGGAGGATGAAGGAACGTGAAGTGGAAGTTAGTTCACATTATGAAGTTGCACTATACTCAAAAGGAAGAAGAACAAATAAAAGCATTGAATTCTTCTACTGTCGAAGACGTGGACATACAATACTGAATTGCAAAACACGTGCTAATGATCTTCTAAATGGCAAACTGAAAGAGTCAGTTAACATAGCTGAGGAATCACTAGATACTATGCATGAATACTCATCCAGTGATGATGAACCTCTCAAACTTTTCTAGAATACATTTATTGTTTATGTGTGTTATAGTGTGATGTGATTTGTTGTTTTGTAATGTGCTATTGTTT
>ML821057.1:4645-37599 GCA_009831015.1 Picea engelmannii | reverse complement strand
AATGAGTCTAATGATTAAGAACATGTGTTTTTTTCCTCCTAAAAAATTATAAGTTCAAATCCAAAGTATAAGTTACCAAACCATCAATCCCTCTTTACTAATAATTTCATGAAACATATTATTAATCTATTTGATAACAAACATGATGGACATTTTTCTTTAACAATTATGCAATGTAATATATTAAACTATTAATGCTTCCTTCTAATGAAATTCATAATCATTCTTGATATAAGATATATAATGAATTTATTTTATAATTATTATTATATAGTCTTATCTAAACTAATTATGTTTTAATTTCATTTTTTTATTATATATAATAATTTAATATTATAATAGATGATTAGTTAATTGTATATATTGATATAAAAGTAGAGAAATTAAATATAAGAAGAGTTACTTATTATTTTTTTTTTTAAATTAAATTTTATTATTCATATTTAACTTAATTATATTTTGTTTTATGTAAATTGATAATTTATATAAAATTTTAATTGTTAATAATAGTATTTCTATAAATTTGTAACAATAACATTTTTTTCAATCCAATTTTAAATGCCATTATTATCAATTTTTTTATATTTATGTTTTATTAAATAACATATACTTTGTAATTACTTTTGTTTAAAGTAACATTGCAATATTTTCATTATATATCTTTTAACATCTAAAAAAAATTAAAATAATTTTTATAATATTTTTATTATATATTTTTTAACATCTATTTTTTTTTAATATTATTATCATCTATTGATTAAAACTACCCAAAAACCCAACAAAATTCATATTTGAGTTAATTATTTAAATTAAAATTTTATTTACTTATATTAATCTTAGATTTATTAAATATACAAAGGGATTAAAAAATACAAATCTTTTATAACTTATGAGACTTAGTATGAAGAAGGATCTATGTTAATTTGATTTATTTAAATACTAGATTATCTATAATAAACAAAGAAGTAATTAATTAACACATGCAGATTTTGTTTTCATTGTAGCTTATTATCATTACACATTAGTTTTAATAAGTATATACATATTTTTAAAAAGACCTATCACTAGTCACCTTTTTTTTTTTTTTTTTTTTTGCCTTGTTTACTTTTTTTTTGTAACTAAGATTTTATAAAAAGCCTTCCATAGTAAAAAATTACAGTATCAACAACTTAAACCTGGTTGTAATAACTGAATTGCCCCGAGGGGAAACCAATTCAACCAACCTAAAAGGTCGTGAATCAAAGTCTTAAACTACGAGTCATAATACAACAATAATACAACGACTAGCATAAAAAATTACATCACCCTCAAGGGGAAATTGAATTAACCTATTGTCTAACACTGACATAAGTAAAACAGACAGAATATAACTGTAGTCAGCATGTGGCATAATAAAAGATAAACATTTAGCTAACCGAGCAATGAGACACCTGTCCAGCTCAGGTGGTACGCTTGTAATGTGGCCATGCATCCAGGGGGGTGGCGTTGAGCGTTGGAGCCATGACCGATGCTGCCTCCTCCTCGACCGGTGTTGCTTCCTCCTCCAAAATCTCGTGCGTCGCTGGTGCCATAATCGACTGTTCATTCTCTGTTGTAGCTGGTTCTCCCTCTGTGTGGTGGCACACTCCTTGTAATGATGAGAGCATTTGCAGGAACAGTGTTCCCTTCCCATCCAATATCTCCAACTGGAAGCGCAGATCATCCACACACTGTCGTAATTCGATGACCAGGCCTTTGCAAGGACTTCTTGTAATTTTGAGCAAGATGCTCAGTTTGCGCAGGAGTGAGTCGACTCATGTTGTTGTCCATGACTGGCGCCAAAGCCTTCACTCTGTGTTTGGGCGTAGTGAGGTTGGGTTGAGGGCGAATGGACTGGAAAATGTGCAAGCGAATTGGGAGGAATGACTAGTGTTGGCTGCGAGGTGGAGGGAAAGTCTGAGATTGGCCCTGGGTTGAAACCCAGGGAGTTTCCCAAGAGATCAAACCATTCAATCCTGCATGCATAAGGCGAGGAGAGGGGTGGAAGGCTACTAAATCTATGGCTAGACTGCGATGAAGAGGAAGGAGAGGAGGGTGAAGAGGGTGATGAACTGTGAGAGGGTGCAGGCGGGGGACAGAGTGCCAAGCTTGGTCGACTGGGTTGCCAAGCCGAAACTCACCTGAATTTCCCCCTTTGTCTTGGCATGTCTGAGGCATGGTGAAGACGATCAGACACATGAAGGAATAAGAGGTAGCCAAGGAGTAGCAGGGGGGAGCGCAGTCCGCAGGAGGACTTGGCTGAGAGCGTATGAAACTGCGAGTGCACCTAGTGAAGTTCATAGTGCAAAAATCTTTGAAGGAGAAAGACACACACGAGCAAATTAAAGTCTGGTTAATAGAATTGAGCCATCAAGGGGACGGATAGCCAGAGTAGGGCACACTAGGAGTAATGGTGCCCTGGTTGAATCGACACAATTTTAAATGCATGGCGGTGTAGGGAGGGGATGGCACACACCTGTCACGTGGTAGTCGCTTATCCGTTTCGTTGGACACCTGGGCGACACTAATGCCCCATCTTGGGTTTGCATTGTTTACTTTCACTCGAGCATGAGATCCTTAAAAAAATGAACCATATTTTGTTTTTCACCTTTTATGTGTTTACATTAAGGAAATTGGTAGATAGTGTCTCACCCTCTCACCTATTAAGTATTAAGCATTAAGGGTGACAAATTTGCTAGATAGGTGCTCACCTTCTCACCTATCAGCATTTAGAGTCAGGAAGTTGGGAAATAGTTATTGGTAACCCTATAAGATATAGTCAGAATGAATTTTGTAACCTCTCTAGGCATCATGCCTTAACAGAAAGGGTTGAACAAACCAAACTGTAACTCTGAAATTTTAAATGCTACTTGTCTTAACAAAGAATAAAATACAATATAATGTACAAACAAATACACCTACGTGTACAATGTAGGACAAGGTTTGACCCTCCCTCAATAGAACATGTGATAATGTGTCTTACACACCACATATATTGTAGGAGAGTGATTTTGAACTTAATTTAAACTTTAACTCAAATAGGTATGTCATTAAAAAAAACAATGGAGAAAACACTATTGCTAAACACAACTTCACAACAAAGCTTCCACAATACATAGAGAGTTACAACTCTATTATGATGCACAATCACTCTAAATTGAAATGGTCCAAAGGAATTCTCATTGCATATCGATATAGAGGCAACTTTCTATTAGATCTCATTGAAGAAAATATATCTCTAGGTACTCCATATGAATTCTCAATTGGCATATGTAGATATGTAGCTTCAAAATAAATGTTTGATGGCTTCGACCTAGTTGTAATGGAGGCAAGTTCTACTAACTAGGTCTATAACAACCACTCTTTGGAGGGTAGGCCTTGATATACTAGAAGTCATAGAAATACTTTCATCTTGAAAGAGAGTTTAAATGGCCATATTGTATGAAGGCGATTCACCCATTTTTCTTCTGCATCTTAAAGGCTCTACTAATTACTGCATTTATTGTAGAAGGAATAGGGTGAACTAAGACACTAATATAGACATTTTGTATAGTAATTCGAAACACGCTTTCAATAATTCCAAATCCAATCTATCCAAGCATGCCCTGGAGTGTGTAAATTGATCTTATATGAATCATCTAGCTGGATTAACTACTGAATTCCTTGAGTTGTTGTAAAATCTGAACAACGTAAACTAAATTCATGCAAAAGATTATGCCAACTCTTCCACACTATGCTTTCATTCCAAAGGTTTTTCCACCTAAGAATCTCTCTTTTATCTAGTCTTTAGATACATAGTCTAGGCACGTATTCTGAAGTGTAGGTTAGTCATTCCATGTCCAAATTGAATGGTATGCAAGAACAAATCCCATTTTTCATCTATTCCAATACAAGAAAGAGTACTAGAAACTTTTCCCTGTGATTCACATATTCCTTGTAAAAGAAGCGATCTCATAGAGCAACAATGATATCGTAAGTACTTGAAAGGTCCCATAATCCCATATATGTGTTTTCCAATAGAGGTTTTATATATGACTAACAATTTCCATAGCTCATATACAATAAAACATTGTATAATCTACTTAGACAATATAACAACCTTTTGTAACTAATGGGAGAGAACTAACTCCTTCATATTTAGCCCAAAGGGAGCTTCTTAGATTCTTCTCCAAATGGTCAAAGTAAGTGGCTGAAAGAAACCCAAAAAATACATAAAGCTCTTTTATAAAGTTTTTTTTTAATAGATATGAATAGCCTAGAGAATTTTACCAACAATAATGAGATTACTGACCTAAGGAAAATATCTAAACAAATAAGTTTGAATTTTACTTTGAAACTTTTGAAAACACCACTCTCATATAGTTGAGAGGGAAAGATGATTCCCAATGGAAATTCACAAATAATGGTGAATATAGTCATCTCTCGTAATATGCTACCAATGTCGAGTTAATTACATTGGTCTATCTTTTACACCAATCAACCAAAAATTAATTTGGTATTACTCATTAATCACAAAGTTTAGTACATTCAAACAACTTTTCATATCAACAATATTCAAATGCTTGAAAACCTTCTCAATTAAACTTGGAGAAACTAAAAAATCATCTACAAAATGATTTTAATCACATCTCTTCTTCTTCTCCCTTCAAATATAAATACTTCTCATATATCTCCAAATTCTAAGTACATCAAACACACAACCCCAAACATCTACAATTATAATATAAAAATCTATTTCAAATATAAATACCTCTAATGTGTCTCTAAACTCTAACTACATCAAACACATCACCCCAAACCTATACCATTATAATATAAAAATCTAATACAATAGAACATTTATACCATAACATAAACCTATAGAGCAATAGGACAATCAACGAAAACCCCGATAATTCCCCGAAAGCCTACCAATTTCTAATACCGCTTGCATTAGTATTTTAAAAAACCATCTATGTAAAGAATAGCCATAATTTTTCAAGTTTGCATTTTAATACCAATTTCTAATACCGCTTGCATTAGTATTTTAAAAAGCCATCTATGTCAAGTAATAGCCATAATTGTTCAGGTTTGCATTTTAATCATAATCGCAAGGACCTTTTCATTTATTCAGGTTTGCATTTTAATCATGGATATATGAACATTCTATATTCTATAGCATATTATGTTATAGTCTTGCTGGTAAATTATGATCAATAAAACATGCACACGATAGTTTTAGATTCTTCGGTTAATTTCTATCATCTTAACCTGGACAGTTTAGTAGTTTGCATTACTTTATTGTGCTTATGTGTAAATATAGGGTTGTCCTAGATTACATTATTTGGTTGATCTCTCTTAATTATTATATATCTTAGTTATTATATGTCTTGTACAGGTTTAGTATTTTGTATTACTTTATTTCTTTAAAGTGGCAACTTGGTATAGAAAATATGTGTAAGGTATTGCAATCTTTACGTAGTAAATTTGATTAATCTCCCTTAATTATTATATATCTTAGTTATTATATGTCTTGTACAGATTTAATATTTTGTATTACTTTATTTCTTTAAAGAGGCAACTTGATAGGGAAAATATGTGTAAGGTATTGCAATCTTGACGTAATAAAAGTAGGTAAAATACTATGTTGCATTGATTTTTGGGATGGTGAATGGTGGGGATGGAGAATCATGAAAATGAAAGAGAGGTTTTCTTGAAATGACTTGATTACATTCTTAAATTTTCTAAGGGATGATGGGTTGAAGATTAAATTTTCGAGGGGATGATGGGTTGAAGATGGATATATAATATTAATTATAATAATAATGAAAAATTAGAATTCATTGTAAACATTTGTAATTTCTTGTAAGCATAACATGGTATACCATATAGTATTATGCACAACCCTTACACTTGCCAGTTTTGGAAAAGTTTAGACAATTTAAAAAACAAGCGAGTGACATTCCATTATTGGCCCCTCGATATGAGCAAAATGTAGTTTAGCTTTAAGAAATGTAATTGTAACTATTTCAATTTGCAACAAGGTCCATGAAGGGTCTATGAGACAAAGAAGTGTCTCGATAGTAACTTTTCTTCCTCATATTTCTTGTTAATGATGATTATATTAAAACTTTTAAGGCATTCCTTCTCAATAGGCTATATAGATTTTTATAGCTATGTTGAAAACCACTACAAAACAATTTGTTTATGTTAAAATATTAGATTCATATTTTAGATTAAGAAGGTGATTGAATATGAATTTATTCAAACATTTAGTACCCACTTTGAGACTACTATCTGATTTTTCTCATAATTCTTGAGGTTGGGATGGTGGAAGAATTGTACTTTAATGACTCCTAGATACCCATGTACAATATGTAAAAGCTGAGATGAACCCAAATATGAGAAGAACAAGAGCAATAAACACAAGGATTAGCCCTTTGAAATGTTGCATTTCCTAGTTTTTTTACATGGAGGCCTTGCTTATTGTAATGTTGTTGTTGAAAAGACATTAGTTAAATCACTAGAAACCCAAATCAAAACCATCATACGAAACCCATGTTTTGAGCTGCAACTTGTATAGTTGATTTAGATTTAGTGTAATACAATTTTTTTTTGGGAAGAATGATCAATAGATATCATTTTCGAGATTATCTGCATATAGTCATTAATCTATTACCCATATCTATGAGTATTAGCCACAATTGACCAATTTCTCATGATTTTGACTAGTCCACTTAGCACTCATTGCATCGGGTGATGCTCATAGGGGTGAAGAAGTGGGATTGAAATTGGCGAAATGAATCACATAGCATCAATCATCACCTTTGGGTATTGCCCCTGGTAACTAGAGGTCACCCATCCCAAGACTCCTTGGGCTCAAACATGCTTAATTGTGGAGTTCTCCCCACAATCAAGCACACTTAGCTTGCCACCCTATTTGCAAAACCTTAGCAAGAATTGTGCCTTATGAACTATTTAGTTAGAGATTCCTTCGGTCTTTTATTCAAGTATTGAGGGGCTTCTACAATCCAATGTATTAGATATCATTTTCAGGATTATGTTTGTAGAGTAGGTCATTAATATATCACACATATCCATGAGTATTAGTTGCAACTGACCAATTTCTCATGATTTTAAATAGACCAATTAACACTCATTACATTAGGTGATGCTCACAGGGGTGAAGAAGTGGGATTGAAACTAGAGAAATGAATCATCTTCCATCAATCATCACCTCTAGGGTTTACACCCGGTAACCAGGACTTCCCAAGAGGTCACACATCCTAAGACTTCTCTGGCTCAAGCGAGACTCCTCTAGCTCAAGCGCACTTACTTGTGGAGTTTTCCCCATAATCAATCCCACTTAGCTTGACACCCCATTTGCAAAACCTTAGCGAGTATTGTGCCTCATGAACTATTTGGTTAGAGATCCCTTCACTCTTTTATTTAATTATTGAGGGGCTTTTGTGGCCCAATGTATCATATATGATTTTCGGGATTATCTGTGTAGAGTAAGTTTACACAAAGAATATTCAAAGCACACATGTTGAAGGTGAAAATGCTCAAGTTTTTAAATATTTGAAGATTACCATGGATAAATATGTGTTCCGTTCAGATTTTTGTGCTATAAATATGGATGATGTCTATGTTGTTTTGGGATATCCTTTGATCGACTCACTTGGTACAATTAATATTAATGTGCAAAATAAGCTTTTGAAGCTATGGTACAAGAAAAATAAAACTACATTCCAAGATATTTCTCTTATTTAATAGGAAGGGTCGAAGGAGGCACATGAAGAAGTACTTGCAGGGAAACAAATTGTAGTACCTCACGACATAAGATGAAGATTTTAGGGTTGAGTTAGAAGAATATCCTATAGAAACAATTGACGAAAAGCCAAAGGAAGAGTATATACATGAAGATGAAGCTGAGGAAATACATGTTGAAGAGTCAAAGAAAGAATAATCAATATCTAAGGTTGTTGTATTTTTCTACCCACACCATTAAGAGAAACAACAATCGTAAAGGAAAGGGTACGAGCGTCGACAAACTTAATATAGATCAACGAGCTAAAGAGGCAACCAGTATGGAGGCACATGTAGGAATAAAAACAATGCATGGGGATACCAAAGCAGCACAACAAATACATGGATCCCAAGAAGAAACTAGAGTCAAGATCAAGGAAATTCCATAGTTGGACCCCATGTCCACATTTCACTAGGATGGATGGATGGATGCTTGTGCATGGTACAAATTGACTACATTACTTAGTAGGTCAAATTACATTGCTTCTTGGTATGTTTCGAGGATGAAACATGCAAAGGGGGATGGAATGTAATGTACCTAGGGAGGATAATATGGGGTACCTAAGGGGACAATGAATGTAATGTGGCCATACTATTGGAATAGGAATACTCATGAGAAAATATAAACAAACGAGTATCATTGTATTGGAGATGTCTTGGATTGTATTGTTATTTAACAAGCATGACTTTTGGAGTGATTCCTTCCATATGGAGTATTTGACGATGTTATCCTACCTAATGGTTTATTTTAAAGATTTTATGGTGGATTCTCTCTTATATCTTTGAAGTTTTACTATAGTTTTTATAAACATTGAGGTACACAATGAAAAATAAGTTTAAATATGGTTTATGTATTTTATTTATCATTCTCATAAATTTTATAAAGGCATTGGTAAGATCAAATTGCATCACCAAGCATTTGAATAACTGTTCAGTTTTAAAGATTGTGTTTAACTGTTTTCCTCTTTGATATGCCTTTCGTAGTTGTTATTAAATAATTTTTCTCCCCACAATTAATTTAATAAATTATTTATGTGTAAATTGATATTAGTTCTTGATGATTGTATGTTAATAATTGGATAATCAACACACATTCTCTATATTCCATCGTTTTTTAGAATTAACACAATGATTGATCCACATAGAGAGTTATTCCTTGTATATCATTTATTGAAGTTTATTCTTGATCTCTTCATATTCTAAAAGTGAACCTTTTATCAATGTCGTAGTTAAAAACACTACCCATTGCACAACTATTTGAAGAACAAGTGTGATTAGTCTAAAGGAAAAGAAAAGAACTCGAGACATTATTTAGAAAAGGACTCTTGGCAAAAGCAATGGTTGTGTTAAAGGTATGTTATTAACATCTCTAGCGGTGAGAAAAACTCGTGAAGATACCTAGTATAATGATTTAGGTGGGATTAGACACATACTTGGTATAAGAGATCAATTTTAGAATCAATACTTGCTGATATCAAGTTTGGAGATAATTAGACATTAGAGAAGAAGGAGACATTTTTGTTTTTATCAATAATGGAAAGTTATGAAGAACAGGTTGTATGCCTTTGTAGTAAAGAAGACTTGATTGTCTACGTATTAGATGATGAATATGGACCTAAGGTAGAGTTCAATAATGGAATAATGTCTCATCAAACATAGTAAGAAGTTTGAGATAATACCACAAGACTATGAAGAAGATGTCTTGTACTTATTTGATGTCAAAGTTGATGGAGAGGGCATACTAACAACTAACAATTGATTAGAGTAGTTTTATTCCAATGAATGTAATTCTTCAAAACATACAAGAAAAAATATTATGTGGTTTTCTCCCGCTTTGGGTTTCCATGTAAAACACTGGTGTACTATGTATGTGTATGATTGTTCATTGTTCATTATTGGATGATAATTCTACATTGATAAAACACTTGGATTATTTGGTTTAAAAAATATTATAATTGCTCTATTACTGATTCACCCCCCCTCTCAGTAATGCAACAATTGGTATCAGAGCAGGTTCCTTCAGAAATCATTTTAACCATTGAAAGGTAGATCATGGAGAGAAACAACTTGTATAAAAATGGAATACCACAGTTTGATGGACAAAAGTATGCTTTTTGGAGCATAAGGATGAAGACATATATACATGCACAAGGATTTGAAATTTGACAATTAAGTGTAGATGAATACACAACACCAGCAGTTCCACCAATAAATGACAAAGCAGTGAAACTCGGTCAAAATAATTCCAAAGCCACAAATGCACTTCTGAATGGTCTGAGTGAAACGATGTTCACCAAAGTTGTACATTATAAATCCGTTAAAGATATTTGGTTCAAGCTTCAAAATATTTATGAAGGAGATTCAAAAGTCAAAGCAGCAAAGATTTAAACTTATAGAGGTCAGTTTGAACGACTAAAGATGAAGGAATATGAGAATATTGCAACCTACTTCTTACGAGTCGACAAAATAGTGAATGCAATCACAAGATTGTGAGAAGAAATTGAAGAATCTGTAATTGTTGAAAAGGTACTAAGATCTCTTCCTATGAGATTTGACCCTAAGATATCATCACTAGAAGAAAGATCAGATCTAAACTCAATAAGCATGGACGAACTGCATGGAATTTTCACAGTATATGAAATGAGAACTGAACAAGAAAATCCAGATGTAAAAGAAATAGCTTTCAAAGCATCCAAAAGATCAAAGCAAAAAGAAAAACAACGAAAAGAACATAGCGACAATAGTGACGTCTCGGAAGATGATGAAGAAGTGGCCAACTTCGTCAAAAGAATGAACAATGGAACCGATGGTAGGTATAGATGTAAGCTTCCTTTAATTTGTTTGAATTGTGATTATATTGGTCATTTTGCTAACAAATGTCCTCATAAGAAAAAGAGAAATGATGAAGGTTACTTAAAAGATAAACAAACATATAAAGACAAAATAACTACAAAGAAAGTTTTCAAGAAAAGCTTATGTACCAAAGAAGACATCTCATCATCAGATGAAGATGAAGTCAGTGACAGTGAGACATGAAGAGTTCTATTCATGGCATTAGAAGACTCTGATAAAGAAGACTCTTAAGAAGAATATGAAGAAACCGAAGAATAATATGAAGAAGTCGAGGAAGAAATTGAAGAGACAGAAGTTGACTACCGAGAAGAATTGATGCGTGCCATAGAAGTTATTCGAAGAGAAAAGAAGATAAACAATAAACTACAAGCGGAACTAGACAAGAAAGAAGACACTCAAGAACTAGAACAAATGATCACAAATTTGAAGGTTTAAATAGAAGAAGATAAAGAATTGAAGAAACACCCAAAGAACAGCTAGAAGAAAATGACAAGATTATTGGAAATTTGAAAGCAGAGGTTGTCACATTAATCAATAATATTCAAAAGAAAAATATGCAGAATAGCTCAAATTTTTTGGATGACATTATCAGTAGTAAAAAATATCATCTTGACAAGTCCGGTCTTGGATACAATCAGACAGAAAATGGATCAAGATCCAAAACAATAGAGCAAGAAACATATCCAAAAATCGATGCAGAAACAATCAAATGGGATAGGAAGATATATAAGGAAGATTACATGGACACTCCTCCACCGAGAAGATTCATATTTCATAATCAACAATAGACAGATAGACCTCAAGAAGAAGAATGATTCATAAGAGCACCTCCTTTCAGAATATCTTCAACTCCCAGGTATCAAACTATATTTTTTGGTTTATGTTATGCATGTAATAATTTTGGACATAACACTGTGAATTGCAGAGCTAACAACAAGAACATAAACAACTTTGAAAGTCATACACAAAAGGGTTATCCAAGAAGGCCTAGTGAAACACATAAAATAATTTACAACATGTTTGAATCTTTGAGCACTGAAGTGGAATGTTACAAATGTAACAACTTTGGACACATGGCCAAAGATTGCAGAATGACAGTTCCTCCTAGAGAATCGCAACAGAATAACAATATTCACAGACAAGAACCTCAGAAAAGGACATGGATAAGAAAGCAGAATCAATATAGCAATGAAGAATGCACACTCGCTCTACAAGCTAAACAAAAGAAACGTGGTTGGTATGTTGACAATGGTTGTTCAAAACACATGACACGTGATAGAGATAGGTTTCTTACATTAATAAATGAAAGAAATGGATCAGTCTTCTTCGAAAATTATGATTGAGCTAAAATTATTGGAAAATGCACAGTCATAAATGGGAACAAGAATACAAAGGCATAAAATGTTATACTAGTAGAAGATATGAAACACAATCATCTAAATGTGAGTCAAATGTGTGACCAATGTCATAAAGTTACTTTAGATTCACAAAAGTGAGAGATAAGAAAAGAAGGTTGAGGAAAATTGATTGCTACAGCTGCAAGAACTTCAAGCAATATATATGTGTTAAGTGAAATTGGAAATGAAAAGTGTTGTCTAGGAAATGAAGATGAAAGTTGGATATGACATAGAATAATGGGTCACATACATTTTGATAACCTTGTCAAAGTCAACAAAAGAGAAGCAGTCAAAGAAATGCCTCAGATCACAAAACCAACCAACACTTTATGCAAGCATTGTCAACAAGGAAAGCAAACAAAGACCAGGTTCAAATCAAAGGGATATTCAACGACAAGACCACTGAAAATTGTGCACACTGATCTAGTTGGACCAACTACAACAAAGGGTTTAAAATGTGAGAAATACTTTATGTTATTAGTTGATGATTATACAAGAATGACTGCAGTTTGCTTTCTCAAGAATAAGTCAGAAGATTTTGAAAACTTTAAGATCTACAAGGAAATAGTTGAAAATGAAATGGATTCAAAAATCAAATGCTTGAGATCTGATAATGGAGGAGAGTTCACTTCAAATGAATTTATGGACTACTACAACAGTCATGGAATAAAAAAACAATTCTCCATTGCTAGGACACCTCAACAGAATGGAGTTGTTGAAAAAAAGAACATGATAGTACAAGAAATGACTCGAACAATGATAATGGATTCCAAATTGACAGATATATTTTGGACACAAACAATGCATACAACAGTTCACATTCAAAACAGAGTAATGCTGAGAAACAACACTGACAAAACTCCCTATGAGCTATGGAAAGGAAGACTAGCAAATGTGAAATACTTCAGAGTTTTTGGAAGCAAATGCTACATCACAAGAGAAGATGGAAAAATGAGAAAATTTGACTCTCGTGTGGACAAATGAGTACTTGTTGGTTACTCAAGTACAAGGAAAGCATACAAGTGTTACAATCTGAGATTGAATAAAGTTGTGGAAAACATCAACATAACAATTAATGAAACAAGTAGACTAGAATCAAAGGAAGAAGAAAATGAATCAATGGAACAACCTTTCGAAAATGAAGCAGAAGATGAAAAAGAAGTAGAAGAGGAAGATGAAGAGAATCTAATAGAGGCATCAGAGCAAGCTCAACAAATGTCTCCAAAGACACATAGCAGATGAGTACAGAAGAATCATCCTTCAGATTAGATTATCAGAAACAAAGATGGAGGAGTTGAGACTAGAAGAAGAATCCGTTCACCAGAACAAACACACCTAACACTCTTATCTACAATTGAACCAAACTGTTTTGAACAAGCCAACAAGGATGAATTTTGGAATAAGGCCATGGATGAAGAATTGGATCAAATGGAGAAAAATGACACTTGAGAATTGGTTCCAAGACCAAAGAATAAGAATGTGATCAACACAAAATGCGTTTTCAAATATAAATGAATGAAGATGGACAGGTTACAAGGAACAAAGCTAGAATGGTATGTAAAGGATATGCACATATTGAAGGAATCGACTTTGAAGAGACATTTTCCCCAGTTGTCAGAATGGAAGAAATTTGTTTTCTTTTAGCTTATGCATGCTCCAAAAATATCCAAGTGTATTAGATGGATGTAAAATCATCTTTTCTGAATGGGTAACTTGAAGAAGAAGTCTACATTGAACAACCAGAAGGATTTTAGTTGTCAGAGAATGCAAACTATGTGTGAAAATTAAAGAAGGCCTTGTATGGTCTAAAACAGGCTCCTAGAGCATGGTACTCTAGACTGCATAAATATCTACAGCAGGCAGGGTTCAGAAAAGGAAGTGCAAACAACAACCTCTACATCAAGGTAAGTCAAGGTAATATTTTATTAATTGAAGTTTATGTTGATGATATTATTTTTGGTAGTGATGATGACAGGTTAAACCAGAAATTTGCAAAGGATATGCAAAATGAATTTGAAATGTCATTACTTGAAGAACTATCATTCTTTCTGAGACTTCAGATACGTCAAAACAACCAAGGAAATTTTATTTCTCAAAGCAAGTATATCAAAGAAATGTTCAAGAGGTTCGGAATGGAAGATTGCAAACCAGTTATCACTCCCATGCAAACTGGTTGCAAGTTAAGCAAAGATAATGATTCAAAGTCTACATATCAGAGGCAATGCAGGTCAATGATTGGCAACCTACTATATGTGACAACATCCAGACCATATGTAATGTAGACAGTTGGACAAGTGGAATGATTTCAAGAAGAACCAAATGAATGACATGTATTAACAGTGAAGAGAATTTTTAGATATCTCAAAGGAACATAAGAGTTTGGATTATGGTATCCAAAAGGAAATGATCTATCTCTTATTGCCTACACAGATGTAGATTGGGCAGGTTGTATTGATGACCGACGAAGCATCAGTGGAGCAACGTTCTACTTGGGCGAGTGTTTAGTAATAATCATCAATATCTCTATCTACAACAGAGATAGAGTATATTGCAATAGCAACATGTTGTACACATGTTCTTTGGATGAAACAAACTTTGACAGATATACAAGTTGAGTATGATGAGCCCATTCCAATATATTGTGATAATACAAGCACCATCAGTATCTCAAAGAACCTGGTGATGCACTCCAAGACAAAGCACATTCCAATCAAGTATCACTTTCTACGGGAACAAGTTGCAGAAAAGAACATCAGAGTTGAGTATGTGGGCACAAAAGAACAAGTGGCAGACATTTTTACAAAACCACTTCCACGAGAAGCCTTTGAGTATCTTCGCCAGAGACGAAGTTATTTCTACTCCAAAATGAATTCTTTTGAATTCTTATCTTATATGTCTTATATGTACATGAGGAAACACCATAAAGAGGATAGTTCAGTCAAGGGGATCAGCCCCAGATGGAAATATACCTTTTCCATTGATGACAAAAGGGGAGAGATTCATCAGATGAAGAGGACAAAGGCATGGTTCCAGGGGGAGCAATGGTCACAGAGATGTAGATGATAGAGATATGTTTCTAGGGGGAGCATGAGTAATATGACTTCAGTATTGCATGACATAATTTCAGTTTTGCATCAGAGTGTTGCCATCAATGCCAAAGGGGGAGATTGTTGATTAAGGTTGGTTGTCATTGATGTCAACCCTTGAAGAAAGCTTGGTAGCACAAAGGTTTGGGTAATGGACCCAAGTTTTTTTGATGTAAAGATGACTCATTATTGTCTTGTCATGGTTGATAATAAGTAGAAATGGATGAACTCCAAAGTGGTCCCCTTATGGTGAAATCCCTCATGGGAAGATGCTTTGCGGATTGAGTTATCCTAGAAGTATGGTGAGAGAACCCATGCTTATTTTTGGAATAATCAGATGAAGGTTAGTGAATTTTTCAATGCAACTATCCTATATGGATAGTTCTTGTCATGCCATTTCTGGTGGTATGTGGAATGTCACATAACTCCTCACGGTTAGAGAGTTATGTCCATGAGAAGTTGGAGAACCCAAGTTTGTGTAATGGACCCAAGTTTGTTTGATGGATAATGGTATGAGTTTTGATATATTTGTAGGTAATACTATTCTATATGGATAATACATGTCATTCAATTTCTGGCGGTATGTGAAACCTCACATAACTCCTCACGGTTTGAGAGTTATAGCCTTACGAAGTTGGAGGACCCTCATATGTCATCTAGAAGCACCAAAAGGTCAAAGTAGTCAAAGTGGTTTAAGAGAATTTAGAAGGTAAATAATAAAGTGAAGTGATGAATGTACTATAATTCAAAGTGAATACAAATGAATTATTTAAATAATAAATTTAATGGTGAAATTAGAAGTGGGTTAACCCTAAAATAAACAAAGTGGGCAAAGTAACCTAGAATATGTTTTTAAGGAAGCTACTTGGAGAGTATAAATAAGAGGCAAGGCTCTCTCATTTCAGATCACACTTGAGCATATTGAATATCTATAAGTGTCCTAGGTAACCAAAAGATATCTAATCCGAATTTCTGAGGGAAGGTGAAGAAAAGAAGGTCAAAATTCAAGGAAGGATAAATTCTTTTGATGATACTTTCTAAGGTATGTTATTTACAAGTCATCTCACCATTTTCGCAATAAATGTTTTTCTAGAATGATTCAGACCGTGAAATTGCTATGCCATTGAGGAAACATATTCAAGTATTTGTGGTAAAAATTCAGGTTGTAGGTCGTTGTATTTTTGGAGTTACACTCCGTGGAAAATAAGGTTTGTAGTCAGTCCTGAAACTAGTCTAAAACAAGTGTTTTGTGTAAAAACATCATAACTTCTTCATAACAAATCCAAATTCAGTAATACTAAATGTGTTGGTTAGAGTACGGTCTGTAGTATGCTTTGTAACAGTTTCAGATCGATTCAACAAATATTCCATGTAGGGAACGCTCTACATGGTCTCTCTCTAGAATAAGACAAAATTCAGCAAGGTATGTCATTTTTGCTATAAATCCTTTTCTGAGAGTGTCCAAGTAATGGAACTTGGAGTAATTGCACAAAACAAACTGAATAACATTGTGTATCAGTTTCAGATCTTTATTCGTTACAGGTACAAAGTTATGATTATTTCAATTTAGGGTTGTTGACTAATCCAAAACTAGTCATGTGAGACTAAAAACAAATTTGATGAAAATGCTAGTCTCTTGTTGTTAAAATTAAGGAAGATTTGTAGGTATGTGATCATATACACCAGGTCTATTACACAATTGTAAATCATATTTGGATGATGAAATTGATGAGGGCTTTTTGTTAATGTATATGTTGTGTACATGGTTGAGACAAGTAGTTGATGAGTTGACACATACATGGGGTGTATAGTTGATGATGTTGGTACATATTGATGAGTTATAGTTGATGAGTAGTTAATACATGATTGGTACATACTTGGTACATGGTTGGTTGCACTTGTTTATGGTACAGGTTGTTTGGTATAGGTTGGTGCATGGTTGATGCAATTGTTTATGGTACATGTTAATTACAGGTTGATGCATGGTTCAAGTTTATTGGTACAGGTTTACAACAGTATATCTGACAGTGGTTTTATCATTCTACTTCTACTTCAGGGCGATTGGACGGGGCATGGACAAGTGGTTGTAGCCACCTTCCAATTGTAGCTGGAGAACATAGGGGGTTGTAACCTCCTTCTGGTTGTAGCCAGAGAATTGGGGAGTTGGAGCTTCCCTCAGGTTGTAGCCTGAGAAACTAGAAGGTTGGAGCCTCCTTCTAGTTGCAGCTGGAAAACAAAGGAAGTTGGTGCTTCCAATGAATGTAATTCTTCAAAACATATAAGAAAAAACATTTTGTGGTTTTCTCCCGCTTTGGGTTTCCACGTAAAACACCGATGTACTGTGTATGTGTATGATTATTCATTTGTTCTTTGCTCATTATTGGATGATAATTCTACATTCATATAACACTTGGATTATTTGGTTTAAAAAGTATTATAATTGCTCTATTACTGATTCACTCCCCCTCTCATTAATCCAACATAACTTACTTAGTACCAGTCGTAAAAACAATAGAAAATCCATTAAATGCAACTATAATCTCCACTGTCATTCCCATGCTCTTCAACTTAGTGCCTTTTATAAACCATTATAAAAATATTATAATCACTCATAATATATTGCCTTCTACGTGTTCTTAAAATGAAGCGTTGTTCTAAGACCATTAATTATTAAAAGCCAATTGTAATTTATACTGCCATTCACCTGTTCCTACAATATGGTGTTGTTCTAAAACAATCAAACTAATTTTATTTTTTATAAATTACACTGCCATTCACCTATTCCCACAATATTGTGTTGTTCTAAACAATCAACTATAAAAGGCAATTAACACAGTTTCCAACGTTGTTTGCATTCCTCCTATCCTATAATTTAATGCGCTAGCTAAAACAATTAACAAGAATTATAAAGAAAATAAATCGCCCCGCCAACTACATAATCTGATAAGTGCCGACATCGATTTGTAAGAGCTGAGGGGTTGGAATTCCATTGGTCATTTGTCTTCTCGACAACCTTTCACCCGACCAAAGAGAAAAGAAGATGGCATCGTGCTCTAGTAGGAGATTATGGGGAATATCGAGGAAGTGCGATTCCTCAGGGTTTTCAATAAAAAAATAATGCTCTTGAAGCTAATGACAAATGGGTAAGATTATCCGAACCTGTTTTAGAAATTACTGATGCATTCGTGGAGAAGGCTGAGACAGTGGCCCAATGCGCTTGCCCAGAGGCACACATCGATGCCCAACAATAGTAAGGCTATGAACAGGTTGAGAAAAGAGGTGGATCTGTTGAGTGCGCAACTGTCACACAGGTCGAAGTCAGTCAACAGAGGCACTCGACCGTCTTGCTCTGAGGAGGAAGGGACAACAAAAAAAACAAAGGCAAGGAGCACCTCTCAGCTAAATATCCCTGTCGACAGTGGTGGAAGGGTACCTCAAATGTGTCCGAAGACAACTGATAACGCTCGGTCAGGTGGCTCAGAGTCAGGTTCAAAAAGACTCTTTGTGGAGGCCTTGTGAGCTCACATAGGTTGAACCCAAGGCGACAAGTAACAAAAAAAGGAAAAATAAACACAACACAGGCCTCTAACAATTAAATGCCAAGCTCCTAGTCACAAGAGAGGAATCCATGAAGGGCTTGCACCTTCTCAATGCACTAGGGGTAAATTCACAAGGCCAAAGCCGAGCCAACAAGAAGATAACAATAGTGGTAACATTGAGTTTTTTCTTAAAAACAACATGCCATTACGTTGGTTGCGTGGAAGGAACCCACGTCGGGCTTCAATAGAAGGAAACTATAGGAACATGGGAAAAAGGGGCATAGGGCTTCACCATCGGTGCTACCCAGCATATCACTTGGCTAGAAAAGAAGTACGGCTCGAATCAAACGCATGAGGAACCCTCTAGAGGTGCAAGGGAAACAATAATCGAATAAGGATGAAATTACCCACCCAACGCAAAGAACATAAACCATTAAGGAGAGACAATAGTGCAAAGTAAAACAAAGGCGCGGAGAAAAATCAAAGGGTTTTTTAGGATATTTTGAAGGGTGGAGGCATCCTAACTGGGCAAGGGTAGGCAACAAATAAGGGAGCAACGAATTCATAAAATTACATCCACATATCCAGAAAACCAATACGACTTTCCAACTAACTGTAAATTCACAAACAAAATTGAAACTATTTACCATTGTGAAATTCAGACGTGTGTACCTTAAGTGAATGAGAAAGTTTTGATGTTGTTGTCCCGTGCTCGCACTCCGCCTCGCTCCCGCTTGCCAACTGCTGAGACCTCATCGGTACCTCCCAGCCAACGCTAGGGGTACTATTCTTCCCCCTGATCCCTTGAGTCGCAAAGGGGGGCATGCACACAATACTAGAGAATGCTATCTCTCAGCTCGCCTCGCAAGGTTGAGCTACCATTCGTTATTCGAGCTAGGTATCCCAACTCCCACAAGAGAAATTTAGTCAAGATAAATTTTGGCAGCGTAACTTTACGCAAACCAGACGTGATCCCCACTCCTCCTTCGCCATCCTTTTAATAGAGTTTTGTAGTGATTAGTTTCCTAAACTCTCATTATATTCTTTTTATTAAATTTAATTTGGATAAACCTCCCCTGTACACATGTCACCCAATCCCTTAGTTACACCAAAAAATCAATTTATTAATTAATTAAATTTTCCTATTTCCCTCACCCACCTAAAAGCATTCCTAAAAACGCTCCTTGGTGTCCCTTTATTCCCTTACATTTTCTTAAATGAATTATGCCTTACTTAAAGCCTTGTTGAGGTCACAAATAGAAAGTTCCAAAGGCTGGATTCCTTACTAATGTAGACATTCCCCTTTTTCTTTAAGTTTCCCTTTTTTTAAGTTTCCCTTTTTTTTTAACTAAGTGCATAATTAACAAATTTAGACAAAAACAACCATTTACCCCTTTTAATAATTAAACCTTCATTAAAATTTTTACTTTAATTATTAATGCTTGATTTTCTTTACCCCCTTCTTGTTACATGTCCATTTAGTTTTGTTTTTTTTTTTGTTCACATATTCTACTTAGACCTAGGTTTTAAATTCACTAGGCTTGGCGACAGTTCTTAAGGGAAAAATTTGTTATTAAACTTCACTCCTACCATCATTCATTTTAAGGCCGACCAGGTCCTAAGGAGGCATAGTTTTCTAGGTACTAGGTTTATTAACTTACCATAGTTAAAATCGCGACGTGCCCTTCAGGATGCACTATGTGCTCCAAGGGTTCTACTCGCCTGCATTCCGATTTTATTTGCAAGACGTGCCCTTCAAGACGCACTATGTGCTCCTAGGGTGCCACTCGCCTCTTGACTGAATTTGGTAGACGTCGAACCCCTGGAGTCAATACTTCATCAGGTGACCTTGTGGGAGACTAAGGGCCTTTAAGGAATAAGGACCCTGTCTTATTGCACAACCCTTATAATCATCGTGAACGACTGTCACAATCTACCCTCACGATATCGTGGATCTCTCAAACTAGGTAATCGTTAACCTAGAGTTCGATCCACGGCGAGAGTGCTAGTAGGCTGTGGCAGGGTTGCTGCCACACCTCTCAGTCAATGTCTCTGGTTGTCGTGCGTGACCTCTTTATTCCAAATGTGAGTCTAGTTGGCAAGCTATCGTCAGTTTGCATACATCAACGAATCATGTCATCTATAATCAATCAACATCATAATATCTAGTCATATGTCACATTTGTAATATAAAAAACATTCAACCATAACAGTCCACTCCCTGACTCGATTCGAAGTCCAAGGAGATCCCTTGATGCCAACGACATCCTTTAACGTCCAGAGTCCTGCACACTCAGTAAAACCGGTCAATAGCTCATGTCGATATAAATATAACAAGACACACATCATCAGATCCTCAACATCTCATAATCATAGTCAAAACAGTCAATATATAATGAATTGGATCACTTGCACGCAAGTGTCCTCAAAGAATAAGTCCAATCAGGTGTGCGAAAGTGCGGGATGTTACAGACGTGGAATTTAGTAAACGTTCTTGAGACAAAAAGGAAATTGGGTGCAAAGAGGTGTATAAGATTAAGGATAGTTTAGACAGAATAGTGAAAAAAAATACAATGCAAGCTTGGTAACTAAGGGTTGTTTGAAGAAAGGACTTGATTATGAGGAGACTTTGTCGTAGCAACAAATATGAACACCATGCAAACCACGTTCACTAAACTTGTTCACTTTGGATCAATATTACACTAGATGGATGTGAAGACTGTTATTTTGAATGTGTGGAATGGCTTGAAATAGGCAACACGAGTTTGGTATATGTACATGGATGAACACTTTAGAGAAATTGGATTCAACAAGAGTTTTTTAAGAGTCGATTCTTTATGTGAAGAACATTTTTAAGTGGTGAGATGTTTTTATTATTGTATGCCGATAATTTGATTCTTATAGGAAGCGGTTAATTTGAAAAAACAAATCTAAAGAAATATTTATTGCATATATTTTGTATGATAGACCTTCAATTGTTACATTACTACTTTTGGATGGAAATTTGCTAAAATCTAAAGGAACATTTCTAGCATTATCATAGACCGAGTTTTCCAATAACCTACTCAAGAAATTTCAGATGATGGAATGTAAAACTATAGACGCTCCAATGGACCTTGCCATGAAATTAATACAAAATGAAACAAAGAAGTCTATTAACCCAATCTTGTACACACAATAATAGGGAAGCTTGATATATTTAACCACAATTCGACCATGTAATAGTTGTTGTTCACATAATGTTGAGGTACATGACATAAACTAAAGCAAGTCATTGGAACTGTGCTAAAAGAATTTTGTGGTATATCAAAATAATAATAAGTTGGGGATTGAATACGACAACAAGAGTAATCAAATAATGTTTGTTGGATGCATTAACGATGATTGAGGTAGATGCATATATGACAAGAATTTTACTTATAAGTATGCTTTTTACACCAAATCAACAATGCTAAGTGGGAACAACAAGAAACAAAGTATTGTGTTGTTGTCAACATGAGATGGTAGCTTCCATATTAACATGAAGGGTGCTCATCATGAAAAGAATAACAAGGCCCTTCTTGGTGCAAATGAATTTCTAAATCCACAATGGTTCCAACAAATCTCTACGTCCCTATCTTGCCATGATTGCTCGCAGTGTCGTGATGGAGTCTCGACGGTGGAGGAGCGTTGCGCTAGTTCCGGGAATGATTTACCATTAATGTCTGCACGGGGAGGGTTGACGGTGTCGCAGTTTCCTTTGTGGTTTCACCTATGCTCACCCCCGTACCATTGTTGTTGTTGCGTGTTGGATGTGACAGGGGGGAGATAGGGATACGAGGGCTTGCCTCCTCCCCATCACCTGATCTAGATGACAATATAAAGTAGTTTTGAATGCAACTTGCGGAGTTTGGCTAAGGCGAGTGTTTGTTAATATTAAAGTTGTATAAGGCAAGGTGACAACACTTTCTCTCACAGGCAATTCAATTGTCGAATAATTCAACTTTTAATGCACGAAGTAAACAGAATTATCTCCATTACCTAAGGTAAGTGCAAAAGGAAGGCCAAATTTAGTGGTAGTGTTGTTCAATTAGCATCAGAGTTACCGGATTCAAGGAAGGCCAAATTTAGTTGTAGTGTTGTTCAATTAGCATCAGAGTTACCAATTTTCCTTGGAGCACCCCATACCAGCACCGAAATCGTCTTGGAATCAAAATCTCATATTCTTTGATTTTTTCTGTTTTTTGGGATCATATCTAGTTCTTGAAATTATATTTCCTGACAAGAGTGGGATCATATCTATTTCTTGAAATTAGATTTTCTGACAAAGAGTGGATCCATGGATCCATTTCCGATGATAGAATTTTGGCGGATTTCATTTTTAATTCAGATTTCACCAAATAACATATATGCACAATTTCTCACATGGATATGCTAATGCTAACATGTATGGGAAAAACACTTAATTGTTTGCTTTGTCATGATGGCCATCTTGTAGGCAATAAATCTTTAACTTTCTAATTTAATATTGGTTATTCTTGTTTTTCACACAATGAAACTTTTATGGTTAAGAAACAAATGCTTATGGTATGCATAGAGTTGGATGTCAAGACATACTTCTTTAGAGTTTTTATTATCTTAAGAATTTTCTATTAATTTATTAATTCTCATAGAAGGTAGTGATTTAGAAAAAAAAAAAAAAAATTGAAACAAACACATAAAGGTTAGGTTTTTGATTCCCCGATTTCTAATTTTTAGACAAGATTTTATAAGGGTCCTTGTCTTCATTCACATAGTTGTTTTGGAAATGAGGTTTTATTTGTTTATCACATTGATTTTTCTAGTCTCTTTGCCTGATCTGTGAAACTAGAGCTCTTCTAAAATTTTGATTTCTAGGCTGAAAATCAGTTTTCTCTGGTGGCAGGCTTATTATCCAAGGACATTCTTTCCATAAATCTTTCCACAATCTTCATCATCAAATCAAAATTTTCATCTGATGACTGGGTAGTTGAGGGTTGTGCCTCTCCTTGGACCTTTTTCATATCTCTGTCAGGATTATGTTTGATCTTCCCTGAGGCCATCAGATTTACCTCCACTTCAATTGCATCACTCATCATGTCATCTAGTGTAGTAGATCTTCTTTCTCTCAACAACAAGGCAAAGTCACTGTCAAAAGAGTCAGCATATCGAAGTTGGGTAGCTCTAGGAGGGGGTTTTACTTCAGTAGGAATTGAATTGTAAAATTTCATAAATCTAGTTGAAAACTCTGGTACTGCTTCATTAGGTGATCTCTTTATGTTATTGTATTGAGTTAGCAACTGAAGAGGATTCTTCTTGTCACCCCACCTTGCAAGGAAACTTGTTTCAAAGGCTGCAAAATTAAGAATGCTTGTTGTTGGAAGGGATTTGAACCATTTTCTGACTTCACTTGAGAGACTTTGAGAAAATAGTCTCAATTTTACATTTTCATGATTTACCTCCTCTAGGTCGACAAAGTCATTAAACCAATCTAATTGTCTTTGGGCCGATACATTCTCTTCAACATCAAATGATTTGATTCTCTGATTATAATTTTGAGGTAAATCATGCAACTGAGCACGTAAGACAAAGGGAGCAAATCTGTCTGCCATGACTCTATGAGGATTTTGAGTTATCTGAACAGTCTGAATGGGGACAGTAGGAATCAAAGATTGGAATTTATTCTCATCAAAGATGATTTTATTCAAATTGGATTCTGATCTGGATCTGAATAAGGTTTGTTCAAATTTTAAATCAAAGTCAAGGTCATCAATGCTTTTTACCCCGTCTTTAGGTAAAGATAGATTTATGTCCACGTAAGAAAATGAGTCAATTGTCCTTTCTTTTCTTTTATGTAAGAGTTTCTCAAGATTAGACACAGATGCTATAGGTTTTGGAACATAGTTCTTTCTAGTTTAAATTCTCTTGGGAGCCAGGATTTCTTATTTAAAAATACTTTATGTTATTGATCTTATTAAATGAAGTTGCCAGGGTAAATTTAGTTCAACCAATAAAGGTATTCGATTCACTGTTACTCTCAGGAATCAAATCTAAAGCTTTTAGTCATTCTTTCCCAGGGAAAATTTTCAATTTCGTCCCCAACAACGGCACCAAAATGTTAGCACTGAGTAAATTGTTTTGACTGAGGAAACTACTTACAAAGGTAACCACAAACCTCTTTAGAGTTGGGTACTAGCCTACTCAGTTCAGAGAGGGCTTTGTCTTGTCACTTAGTATCTGATAGCCATTTTTTATTGATATAACAATGGCTAGGGTTTCCAAAGTTTTGAGTGGATTTAATAAAGTGTTGTTGGAAAGGAGGAGAATGATGTTTTTTGGGCTATGGAGACAAATCTTGAAAACAAATGAAACTGATGTCTGGTAGATAGAACCTCACAGAGGAACATATGCTAAATTTGGTGAATGAAACCTTCCATTTTAGATTGGTTATAGAGGGTGAAAGAGGAAGAAAGAAACACATAACAACATCAGACCATCATATATATGAATTTTGACCTAATTAGGAAAAAATGACAAAGCCTAAAATCTTTGAGTTTAGAGCACCTTTTAGATGAATTCTAACTCTTAAAAATAAATTTAAACAGAGAAAAAAATGAGATGCAAGTAGATACACAAGAGATACATACAAAAGACAAGGAACACAATGTCAGCAAATCACCATTAGAATATATTTCATGAAGGTTCAGGACTTCTGCATTTCATTCCATTCAGATTCAAAGATTTACAATGAATGCCAAAAATACTATAGTTCTGCCAACTCCCCCCTCTTTTACATCAAAATGATCCAAATATATAAAAGTCTACTTTCCATACTAGGCTACTAGGGGGTCGAGTTCCTCCTTACTACAATAGTGGATCTGTTTACAATAGAAGAGGACAACTCAAAAACGACTTTACTAAAAATAGTAAGTTTGTTTGACCCTATTTAATGCAAAACAAACATATCTTATACAATCAAATATCCAAGCTAAATTTGATTTTGAAGTGTTGATGAGTCATCAGGTTCATCTGGATATCCCTTCGAGAGAAATGGTGTGCTTTCATGTAGCTCTGCCACCTTTGCATAGCAGACTGGTGCTAGTGCTACGCAAATGCTACCTATAGTGTTTGCGTAGCGCGTTGGGCTTTCTTGAAATTTGTACAGGTCCAAGTGGCAACCGTTGATATAAAACCTTATTTGACCTCAAATGAGGTATACTTAACTTTTCATGATGTCCTTCTCATTAATATATTACTACATCATTTGCATAGCATTGGCTCGCTACGCAAGTGATGTGTATGCTTGTTTTATCAGTAAAAAATTGCAGCTACTAAAATGGGTGACTCATGCTGTCAAAATTGTCTGGATTAGAAGAACATATACTTCAAAAATATGTTCATATAACAATGTGTTTAAACTTAATTAAATTCGTCATCCTTTAATCATTATTTAGTTTGCAACTGTAATGGCTTCTTTCTTAAAAAAAGACAAAATTGTGAGTTTTCCCCCTTTCATATTTCTGCTACTTCTGCAAGTAGTTCTAGTCTCCTCCTGGCTTCATCATTCCATTGCATTTTTTTCTTTAGATGCCTATTCTCCTTCCTCAATGTTAGGTTCTTCACTTTCAAATTTCCCACTTGCCTAAATAGGGCTGCATTTCTCTTCAATTTTGACTGGGAGTTGGAAAGGGATACACATGCATTTTCTCTGGCTGGTATGCATTCTTTAAAGTGTTTCATGGCTCTTCCATATGATATCCTCTTTTCTTCCCTGAGCTTAAAGATTTGATCTTGAGCTTCCTTCAGCTTCTTATTAAGCCATATTATGTTCTTTTCTCCTTCTGTGGGTGAAGTAGGAGGTCTCTCATTTGCTGCTTGCTTTCCCTGTATGTCTGAACTATTCTTCCTGGCTGAGGATCTCGTCAGAGGTGTTGTGGGCTTGGCTACAACTGTGGTCTCAGGGTTTTGCAAAATTCCCTTGTATGTTTCACTTTTAAGATTTGTCTTGACCTGTGGTGTTTGTTCCTTGGAACCTCTCTTAGCTAGCTTCCTCTCCAGCTCTTTGTTTTCTTGATAAAATTGAGCAATCACATGCTGAGCCTATGTGATTTGTTGTTGCATTTCCCTAATTTATGAGTCTTTCTCTCCTGCTTTGGTTTTTCCTTCATCCATCTCCTAATCTGCAACCTCAACATATTCTGTCTCGTTTGTTGGTGTAGGAATCCTTCTTGTTGTTGACCTTGTGTTTGGCCTTCTAGGTGTCTGGGTCTCTTTTGGTTCATCAGTGAACAAAATATTCCCACCCTTTTTTGGAACTGGCTGGCTTGAAGGAGAGCCTTCAAATTCCTTTCCTTTGCAATGATCAACATCACTTTCTCCCTTTTGACATGAACTGCTAGCAGACAATCTTTCAACAAACAATGGGGTATCTCTTTTGGGGTCCAGGGGAATATTAGCTGAGGACAAGAAAGAATCCCAGTCCCTGTTTAGTTTTTTGAGTTATTCAAAAACTAGTAGCTTCACTAAGGAGAAGTGGAACAAGCTGATCTTAAGTGGGTCAGCCCTAGCTTGGACCTTGTCTGCCATCTTTCCTAAGCTTCTATATAGGTAAAAAGGAAAGTTGAGAGGGTTTTTTCATGTAAAGTGCATGAGGAATCTCACATGGTAGTGGTATACCCTATCAAACCTACCCTCACAAGTAAAATATCTTTGTATGACCCTCAATAGCTTCTCATAGGGCTCTAACACATATTCCCTAGGAATTGTGGCTCTTATCTTCTGACTTCTATATTTAGGCTTAAGAAAATCAATGTAAAATACAGAATCCAAAGGCATACCTTTAAACCATCTTTCCCCTGGGATTGGGATCTCTCTAGCAACAACTATTGACTCCTCTGACACTCGGAAGATGACCACAACATTTGTTGTCTAGATACCATTGTATTTGAGGGAAAACTCCTTTGTCAGTTGTTGGTTGTATCCTTGAATTTTCTCACAAAATCGAATGCACCCATCCTGCTCAAAAGAAACCCCAAACGTAGGGTCCCAGTTCACCAAGCTGAGGCTCTATGGCTCATATATTAACACATTCCCTCCTTTGTGCTTTGTTTTCTCCTGTGTTGTCATGGTTGGATGAATAAATATGCAAGGTGGATGTGAATCTGTGGTAGGAGGAGAAATTATCAACAACTAATAGGTAAGATTGTGCAGCAGGCCTAACAAAGCTAGGGTTTGTTTCAAAACAACATGAGAGATTCATTGCGTGATAGGGAAGCGACTTAGTAGACTATCAATGCACAAGTAGTCAAGTTTCAAATGTTTTTATCACCGCTGGTGACCGGGTATGAGGTGAGGAGCAAAACATAAGCACTGCGATTTGCGTAGCGGGCAAGTCTGCACAATAGATGCATAGTGCAAAAAACAGGGTTTGCATATCAGAGGCTTTGGGAGTTTTCTCGAGTGGCCAGAAACCAGTTTGCAGGTCAAGAATGCGTGCAGAGAAATGAAGGATGATGGATAAGGATATAGGATTTGATGTGAAGAGGTTTGAGAGGGAATAGTACCCATTTGAATTGAAAAGACATCTTTGCATCATTTAAGTGACTTGCGTAGTGTGGCTAGTTTTGACCCTTCCAAGGTACAAATTCCACAAATAACCACCAAGCAACTGTACTAACATTATTTCATGTGATTATACCCCAAATGATGCTTTGACAAGACCTCCCTCCTAAACTTATGACTTGAATATGACATATCCTTTCCCTTATATGAAATCATTTTAGACTCAAGACAAGGACCCTTAGAAAATCCGTCATGATGACAAACCACCTATGGACCTTCTAAATGACTTCTTCACTTTGATAATATATGATGGCATATACAAACCATTGACTCAACCTTGTGATTTTTACTCTTATTTGTCATGCACCTTACCCTTTTATTTTATCAATGACCCAAGGCTTCTTTAGCCATCCTATGAAACCCTATATACACAAACTGTGAATCAATTTAGGAATTCCTTGATCTTCCCAAGACCATGGAATGACTTTTCAAACTTTAGACAAACTCTAAGTTTTACCCTAAAAATATTGATGCTAACATGTCCCACCCGCACCAGATTCTTTTGCCAATTATGATCGCACCCACAATTCATGTAACCTTGATTAGAATAAATATTTACTAAACCACTTACTAAAGATAAATTTGAGAAGTTCAAGAATTATTAGCCATGGAATAGAATGATTTTTCATTAAGGAGGAGTGTTGGAAATTGTAATGAAAAATCCTATAGTGAAAAGTGTAATTTGGTATGACTGTAAATTAGATTAGCACAAGTTTGGGCAAAGAATTAGAGCACACATGCATCCCTAGTATAGAATAGTTTGAATGTATCGAAGTTTTTGGTGTGGATGTATTTTGGTGCAAGAAATTTTTATTGGCTCCATAATAGACGTTGCTTGGCGGACATGACATGGCTAAGATAATCGACGTGGTGTGGATCAATGCCATGAATTGGTCCATTGGGAAAAGTTTGAGTTGGAAAAATTTGATCCTTGACTTATGTTGATATATTTTCCTATCAAGGACAAGAGGCAACCTCATAGGGAATTATCATGGGAATTTAGAGATACCCTGATCGTTTTTATAGAGGTGGTGCTCTATTTCTCACTCAAATAAGAATTATATCAGGATTTATGAACTATAGATTCTTCATTCATCAAATGTTTAATGCTTGCAAGTGGAACGAACAATTAATAGATTAAGGGAAAAATTTTCAATTATAAAGAAAGAAAAAATAATTTCTTCTATTCCACCATAACCATTTCCCATATCATAGCAAGAGAAAGAAATACATTTGAACCAAGACAAATAGAGTACAAAGTAGAAACGATAGTCCTTTTCATATAACTTTAAATGATTTTGTGACATTCATATCATAATGATGTAAAGGAAACTCATTCTCAAGATTTCATGCTCAAATAAAAGTGATAAACTACAAAAGTCATGATCTCTAGAGTAGCTCTCTGTGGAGTTTAAATAATAAATACAAATTTATTATTCAAGATCAAATAAAATGTGTGCAAAATTGACACTACATAATACTCATGACACTTAAACACAAAAATAAGAATTGTGTTTGTCCTAACAGACTCGGATGGGGCTGTAGTGGACGATATATCAAGCAAAGGTAACTTGGAAAAAAAAGGAAGTAGTCATAAATTGGTCTTGTACAAAAACAATAGCATTCATATGACAATTCTAGATGATTGCAGACTGAGAAACAATAAAACATAGGGAAATGCTTCAAACAAGGATTATACTCACAAAAATGGAAGCATTTTGGTGGTTCTCTCTTGCACTTTCTTTTCTTTCCCTTTAAATAAGCAACAACATCATAGGTCCGAACTGTCATAATCGCTTCTTTAATATTCAAGGTCAAGGTTGGTTAGCTATCCCTAACACACCCTTTATCCATTCTTGAATATACTTGCATAACCGTGCTATGGTTATATCTTGTTTAACTCTAACCCCCAACAACTCATCTTCAATAGTATTCAATGTGTTGCATTGTTGTTCTATAATGGATGCTTGGTTTTCATTCTCGTTCATAAAATTGACCAACTTACATTTGATTTCATCCTCTGGAAAGTTCGTTAGGTCATGAAATTATGTTCCCCATGCGACCCTTAGTATACCTATCTCAACTTCCATTTGATCTCATGTCCATAACATCAAATCCCTTATCAAGGGTGGGCCTTCAAGTTCCTTGACGATATCTGTCACACGCATAAACAATGTACTTCTCCTTCCTATAAGAGTATTGTAGGTGGCGATCGATTGCTAGAGGGTATCTATCGTCCCAAGTCAGCCAATCGGTATTTTCTTCAATTAATTTTTAGATGAGAGGTCTTGTTTTTGTCTTGTGAGCTCATCCATTCTTGATATTCTCGCAACAAAAGTACTTACTTCAATTAAGAATATAATTGCATAACTGTGCTATGGTTATATATTGTTTAACTCTAACCCCCAACAACTCATCTTCAATAGTCTTCAATGTGTCGTGTTGTTGTTCTATTATGGACGCTTGGTTTTCATTCTCGTTCATGAAACTAACTAGCTTGCATCGGATTTCATCCTCTAGAAAGTTTGTGAGGTCATGAAATTATGTTCCCCATGCGACCCTTAATATACCTAGCTCAACATCCATTTGATCTCTTGTCAATAACATGAAATCCCTTATTAAGGGTGGGCCTTCGAGTTCCTTGACGACATCTATCACTCTCATAAATAATGTACTTCTCCTTCCTTTAAGAGTATTGTAGGTGGCGATCAATTGCTAGAGGGTATCTATCCTCCCAAGCTAGCCAGTCAGTATTTTGTTCAATTATTTTTTGGACGAGAGATCTTGTTTTTGTCTTGTGATCTCATCCATGCTTGATATTCTCGAAAAAAAAGTACTTAATTCATTTTTATAAAATATTTCTTCAGTTTGTGATTCCTTTTGCAAGATATCCTTAAGTGAATGGACTCCACATGTCATGACACTTGCCTCCATAGCAATCTCTAGAGCTTTCATGATTATGCCAAGTCTTTTATTAATGTTTTCAACGACATATTTCTTGACACCCATCAACAGTTTAGCAACTTTGGTGACCTTAGAGCTTGATCCGGTCACTTCTTTAGAAAAGTCATATGGGACTATCATAGATAAGGGATCTGCAAAAAAAAACTTTGGGCTAAGGGAAAATTTAAGTTCCCTTATCCTCTTCTTCAATATAGCATTCTCTAACTCCTATTCTATTATTGAGTGGGATAATTCCTCATTCGTGGCCTAATAAAACTCGAAAAACACTGAGGAACTCAGACCTTTGACTTTAATTTCAGAGCTCCACTTTTTTGTTATTTTTTTATCCTTTCGATTGATCCTTTAAATTTGTATCTTCTTGGATTGTTTATCATATTTGGCATGGTGAAGTGCCATAGACTCTTCCTAAAAATGGTTGACTCCCCCGGACCAACTCCTCTGCTATCAATTTACTCTTTTCTATTTGTATCTTGGCCAAAGTGGGCATGTCATTGACCTCATCAACTTCCATGTATGTCGCCTTTGTTTCTAAACCTTGACGGTCTTGAGAATTGCCTCCATCTAGATTCCTTTTTCTCTTGGGAATATGAGTAACAACATGTGTTATCTCCAATTGATATCGTGGGGATGCCCACTGTCTCCATCACCCACACATTCCTCATCATTCTCTCTTCCGCCAATATTAACTTCTTGATTTATCTGGCCTAAAGAGGAACTCTTATGGGAGTGATGAACTACATCACCTTCGACACTAGTTGTGGATTTTCCTCTTTGTCTATGTTGTGTCTGCTTGTTTTCCTCTAAGAGAAGGACCTCTATTGTACCAACATTTGAGCTTGCACTTGTTTGTGCATTTTCACAAGCAGACTCCTTCTTCTTTTTGGGAGTAGTTTTGTTTGGGGTGGTTTTGACGTGAGTGTTCTCATTGTCATTTCCTCTAACCTACTAAAAATTGAGGCGTAGCCAATTGAAAGCATATGAGAGGTGAAAATGCCTTCAAAATCAAATCCATTACGGGATTCAACTCCTTTCATATTAAAGGACTCGAAGAATCTCATCATCTCGGCCAGGCTTGATAAAATTTTGACTATAACATTGGAAATCTTGAAATACATGGAAATGAATTATCGCTTTCTCTTCATATTGAAAAATAAGGACTATGTATTATATTGTCGACATAACTCATAAATCAAAAATCTGTCATAAACAAATAGAGGAAGAAGAAGGATATGCCCTTCAAAGCCCAAGAGCCTTATGTATGGGAACAACTCGTCCAACACACATTGTCCCCTCCCCATGAGAAAATCCATGGCCGCTTCTGTCATTCTGGATGGATCAGTTTTGGTGAGTAGACTTTTGCATTCCTTGACAAAGGGATCTTGGATTTGGTAAAAATGAAATGGTGCCTTGTGCTTCCATAATTTGGGGTACCAAAATTGAGTAGGATCTTCGTCAAAATTGACATTGCTCCTTAGGGGCATGCCCTCGAATGTGTTACAGTAAGCTAAAGCAAGAACAAAGTAAGAGGTCATGTAGAACCTCTTAGTCTGAATGTAGTTTGAAAATGTGGGAAATCTCATTCGAGATAATCTGGGCCCAATCGAAAATGACCCCTACTCGTACCGAGTAATGGAGGACATATAAAACATAATTTGGACTATATGTTGTTGAATCCTGACCCACTAGTTGTG
>ML821056.1:202647-232624 GCA_009831015.1 Picea engelmannii | reverse complement strand
TTCCTGGCGGCCATCATGTTAATAGTCAGATGTCTTCTCAGAACATGGGTTTTCTGTACGCTCTGATGTTGATTGCCCAGGCTCTTACCCAGGGTATAGTTTTTTTCAAAGGAAATGGTCTTGAAAGTCCACGGTCAAACTCCTAGGCAGGTTAACGTTGATGTAATCCACGCTTCTAATATGTTAGAATTCTATTCTACGCATAATGATATTACTCATGAGCCTGCGTGACCAAGGTTTAATTCAGGGCGCAGTGATATATCTAAGAGGTTTGAGCCCTGAAAATACAGGTTCATTACCATGAAAGGGCCTTCTTGTTAGAGGAGTTAATGGTTTTGAGAGACATAGGGCTTACGTCGTCAAAGTAAGTTGAAAAATATTGTTAATCTTAGAAGGCTAGGCTCATAGCCTGGTTATGTGGATGACAAATCCAACATAGAACGAATTGACCCAGGTCTGGCAT
This sequence comes from Picea engelmannii, assembly GCA_009831015.1. NCBI lineage: Eukaryota > Viridiplantae > Streptophyta > Pinopsida > Pinales > Pinaceae > Picea > Picea engelmannii. The sequence goes on along the minus strand of ML821056.1, from coordinate 232,161 downwards.
CTAAAGCTGTTGTGGAGCTTAAAAATCTAGAAGGAAAAGATGACAGTAGTTTCGTCAGGATGCTAATTGGGCTTCTTCAGAGTCTTTGAACTGTGAATTACGTGTTAGTAACTTCTTCAGAGTGTTTAACTAATTATGAATAGTTTCTCATAGCACTCCACTAAATTTTCTATAACCCAACAGCTCAAGCCATTAATAAAATTCCTCTCTGTACCTTGAATTTTCTCATTTACAAATATTGACCACATCACTGGATAAATTTTTCACTCTGCTGATCATGTGTTATGTGAAGCCAATGCTATCCCTTGCATGGAACATTGAATGTATGGAGATACTTGTTATTGTTGTCCATATGCTGTCGTAGCGGAGTGCCTTTATGGACCTTGAAATGAGGAGTGTGTACGGATGTCAAAATCCTAATTACGTGACAAATTTTAGATTTTATGGAAATTGGAAGAAAAGAAAAAAAAAGTCAGCAGGTTTGGAATTTCAAATCTGGCTATCTCATTAAATTTGATAGTTTGAAAACTCCTATACAATTTGATAGTTTCACAACTCCTATACTTGTCTCTACATATTTAAGGAAGAATGTTGAGGAAAGTTCACCGTTTCTCACAAAATTTATTATATTTTAAGCAAATGAGCTTGTGACTAACAATTTGTTTATCAAAATATTAATATAACTAAAAATATTTATATTAATATTAATAATAATATTTTACCATGTTGCAACATTTATATAACTATTATATTAAATATTATAATGTTAAAACATATTTATATAATGCTAAAACATATTTATAATATTATGCTAAGTATTATGTTGTTTTAACATTTGTAAATTTTTATTTGAAAAATAAATCATAATATTAAATTTAAAAATTAACTATTATTTTATAATATTAATATATTAATAATATTTATTTAATATTATTATTATGTATTAATATATTAAAAAAATAATTAATAATATAAAATTATAATATTATAATTGATAATGTTATGTTGGATTGGGACATTTTTTTAATGGTTATTTAGGGTTGCAACATTTATATTTTTTAGTTAATATTATGTATTAATATTATAATTGTTGGTATAGTTTGCTAAATAATATTATTAATAATATACATTTATAATATTATAAATTAAAAATTCATATTCTATAGTTAATATTATGTATTAATATTATAATAGTTTTTATAGTTTGCTAAATAATATTATTAATAATATACATTTATAATATTATAAATTAAAAATTCATATTCTATAGTTAATATTATGTATTAATATTATAATAGTTTTTATAGTTTGTTAAATAATATTATTAATAATATACATTTATAATATTATTAATTAAAAACTTGATAGTATTATAATATTATAATATTGTATTTGATAGGGTTATGTTGGACTGTGATATTTCTTAATGGTTATTTCAGATTGCAACATTTACCTTGTTGCATTAATCACCATGTCATATTGGGGCATTCATCAAATGCGATGTCACATTCTGACATTTATTAAGGTTTTTGTCGCATTGCAACGTTCATCAAGGGTTTTGTCGGGTTCTCACATTCTTCAATGGTTATGTCATATTGAAACATTCATTTTGGCTTACTTTATAATATTGATATGTTTGATTGTGATGTTCTCAATGGTTTTTTGACATTAAGAAATTCATCTTGGTTNATTCATCTTGGTTGACTTGTGTCGACTTCCTACATTCCTAAATGGTTATGTCACATTGTGGTGTCGATCAAATGTGTTGTCACACATTCCATAATGGTTATTTCATATTGCTACATTCATCTTGATGCATTAATGACCATGTCACATTGGGGCATTCATCAAATGTGATGTCGCATTGCAATGTTCAGTAAGGGTTTTGTTGCATTGTGGCTTTAATGAAATGTCATGTCACATTATGACATTCATTAAGGGTTTTGTCACATTGCGATGTTCATCAAGGGTTGCGTTGGGTTGTGACATTCTTCAATGGTTATGTTAGACTATGATTTTCATTTTGGCTTACTTTATGTGAAGTTGTTCCATTGCTTAATCGTTATTTCAGATCGAGACAATCACCTTTCCATATTAATGGTAATGTAACTTTGAGACATTCATCAAATGTAAAATCACATTTGGATGTTCATTAAGGGTTTCATCACATTGTGACATTAATCAAATGTGATGTCACATTGTGACATTTATCACAGGTTTTTTCACATTGCAATGATCATCAACGGTTTTGTCAGGTTGTCACATTATTCAATGGTTATGTCAGATTGAAACATTCATTTTGACTTACTTTATAACATGGATATGCTTTATTGTAATGTTCTCAATGGTTATTTGACATTAAGAAATCCATCTTGGTTGGCATTTGTCGACTTCCTACATTCATGAATGGTTATGCCACATTGTGTGATCTGGAATTGGTGCTAGCAATTTACACTCTGACTTCAATTTTATCAAGACTTTTTCTAACAATGCATGTGAATATATAAGCGATAAGAACTTAAACAATGAAGAGAAATAACAGATAACACAAAGAAGCAAACCATCAATAGATTGGACACCAGAAGTTGATAATGGATTTCAACAAATTCCCCTACGTCTCTAGGGCCTTTGTCTTTAGTGAAGGAGGCTTCTCTATTAAAATTCAATGCTTAAAATCTCCATCAAAATTACATCTTTTAGGTCTATGACTGAATCAAATGTATTTTTCTTTGTCTCAGGAACTCAACGCAATAGACGGCACTAAAAAAAGTGGAGTAGAACTCCTGAAAATTTCCTCCAAAGCTCAGCTACTCCTCTGGCTTCACTGCACAAGACAACTTGGCCTTTGCAAATTCTTCTTCAATTTTCTCCAAGCTACTTGCTTCCTTCGTAAAACTCCACAATGGCTTGGTTTATGCATACATGAGGTAGAGGGCTCAAATCCCAACAACCCACCTCTTGTGGCACTCAATTTGGGCAAATATCCACCAAGATATGGCGAAACAACCATAAAAATCAGCGAAAATCATTTAAAAACACAATTTCAAAGGTTAAAAAAACCCACATTAGAAAAAATGTGTGTGCCAACCCACTTTCTTTGGGCCCTTGGTCTCATGGAGTGACATGTGGCTTCATCCTGACACCTTATCCTCCGCCTGGCCCTTGGTCTAGAACCTGTGGTCGCGTAGGTATCCCCCGTTGATAGAGCCTTATCCCATAATCCGCACCCAAATCAAACTTAAATTTAATTTTTGCCACTTGTATGAACAAGGAACACACGTGCCTTGTTGGTTAGCGCATATTTGTTAGTCTGTTTCCTTACTCAGAGGTTGGGGATTCGAATCCTCTAGAGGCGGAAACGAATTTTTACCCAGCCAATCTTGGCCAAATCTGGGGTGCCACATGGCACCATGTGATTAGGCCACGTGTCACCCTGTGAATGTTACGTACTATCCAGTCATTGACCCAATCACCTACAAAGTTAGCTACCCATTCATCACTTCCATGTCACTATTGTACCCACAACATCATCACCTTACTTTCCACGTCACTACCATACTTGCCACATCATCACCATACATGCCACGCCAATACCATACCTACCACATGTCATGCTACCACTGGTGCCACGTCATGTATGGAATGCCATGTGTCATGTCCATATAGTGCCACATGTCAAAATTTTATTGGTCCAAATCATCCCCTAAAAATGCCAAAAATGGCTGCCACGTGGCACGTCCTGGTGTTTGCACGTGTCATGTTGACATCATCATGATGTCATGCTAACATCATCTTCCACCTGTCCTATTGATGTACTGCTAATATCAGTAATACGAAATGTTGACTTTAACTTTGACTTTTTGCTAGTTCAAGACTTAAACTTCAGATCGTGATAACTTCGCCATATAGAGTCCATTTTCGAAAAAAATATATATTGTTGGAATCAACATGATGATCCCTATGCAATGGATTTGGTTTCGGTCGAATTCGAGAACTTCAAATTTCTGGCCTTTCTGGATCCATTTGGATCACACCTCCCCACTAAGACCTTTTGGTCCTCCAAAAGGGTGTTACATCATTACATCAATCAACTAAAAAAAAAATAGCCTAGACTCAACAAAGCATTAATTAGACCCAATAAGTGATTTCATAAATGAAATCACTTTTATTACATCAAGTAGACGGACACTGACTCGATGAAATATTTACATGTGGGGCATAAAATCTGCCTAGTTCCAAGAAGATGAGATCTCCTGCCGATGGAGTTTTGCGGTCGTTCCTCTACTCTTTTGCAACATCCTTCTTCTCCTCTTCTGCAATATCCTTTTTTTGTTCTTCTGCAACATCCTTTTTCTACTCTGGCCCCTCAACTCTGGATGCAGCTTCCATCAACTATCTTCACAATGCCCATTTCTTTGATAATGTGAGCAATAATTTCATGCTCGGATGAATTTGATGAAGCCTTGCCTAGACTGAGTTGAATCCCCATTGGATTTCTCTGATTCTTCTCTTGGTTGTGTTGAATTCGCACGTGAATTATTCTTGACCTGCAATACTGCATCATCTTGTCTTGGCGTACTCCTTGTCACCATGATATTTTTTTCGTGTACCTTTTGCTTCCAGCATAGTGCAACACAATGGTTATGACTGCCACAAAATGTGCATGTAATTTTTCTTCTTATAAGTTCCATGACCCTAGCATGTTTTTCATCAAAGGTAGGTGAAGGATATTTATACCTTTCTACCTTTTTACCTTTCTTTCATGACTCAATATTCGCGTCACTATTGGCTTGAGCTTCTTGCTTTCCTTGATGAGTTTGAAACTATACTGTTTTCAGTTCCGAATGTCACTCCCAACAATGGTCAACATCGTGTCCGAACTTCTGATAATGTGTACAACAAACCACTGGATTGTTGTCATTAGTCGAATCTTCGACATATCCCAATATTTCATGGAGTGGTCACTCCCACACTTTGATAGGCTTAGCTCTGTCTTGGGCATGCTTTCCAAGTCCTTTTCCTTTCTTGTATCCAAACTTGGATATAATTTTCATACCAATTCCTTTGGTATGTTTTTTCAAATTTGGAAATATCCTAATTTCCTCACTCCACTTACTGATCAACTACAAGAGAATCTAGAGTATCTTGAGTACTTTCTATTGGTGAGGAAAATGTTCCAATGGCCTCTCCTACTGACTGCTCCTCAACTGGAGTAGCAGGAGTATATGAATCCTCCTCATCGGATTGCCTACGGAAAGGATGAATTACATCATCCTTGATAGGACTCAGGATTATTGATACATATGGATATCGGTGGCCACCCACCTTTTCCAGCTGGCTCAAAATAGTTTTCTGTCCATTTTGGTAATTTACTATTTTTAGCAGTTTTCACTTCCGGAGCTGTTTTGAGGCCCTAAACGATGGTTTATTGGGAAAAAAAGGTTTTAAATATGTATTTTCCTTTGATATTGTGCCTAAAATGAATCTCCTCGATGATACCTTTCCAACGGGCTATCATATTCCTAAAACAGAGATCGTATGCAAAAGTTACGACCCCGGGAAGTTGATGTACTAACTTACCCAGACGGGGCCCACGTGACTTTTGGCACTTCATCTCCTAGGGTTAGGTTTTTGGATGTCTAGGGTTTTTTACATTCTTTATTATTGTAAAAATTCCTTCAGAGCCTCATTGTAATCATCTTCTTGCAAATGAGCGCAGCCATCACATCTCTTCTCAGAGATAAGCCGCCACCATTCCAGCAAGCTTGTTTCCACTGCATTTTACAGTTTTCAGCTTATTTTGTTATTGAATAGAAAACCAGTTTTACTATATTCTTGTTATTTTGTGTTAAGAACCTATTAATAATCTATATTCATTTTGTTATACTCATAAAATATTGATTAGTAGTATCATAGCGTTCTGCTCCTTGTCATCTTAATGCATGCCCCCAACGAGGTCGGAGTACAAAGAGTTGGGTCTCGAGCTTGTTTCTCTTGAGGACAAAATCTCTCCCATGCCCAAGAAACCTATCATGGTAGGAGAAAAGAAAGATGAAGGGACAGTAGATCCTTTCAAACTATTGATTGAGGAATCCCTCACGCAACAGAGGAACAAGATGATGGATAGTTTTGCGCAAATCCTTCTGCGGTTACCAACAGGCGACGCATCATCTTCGAACGGAGGCGCTCCCCCCTTAAAGGTACAAATAAACTTCGATATTCCTATATTTGAAGGTCAGATAGACGCAAATGTTGTAGACAAGTGGTTGAATCTACTAGAAGGGTATTTTTTTGCCCATAACTTTTCGGATAGAGAAAAGATTACTTTTGAGCTCCTCAAAGTCGTTCCCCGTGTCAAATATTGGTGGGAAATTTTCTATGAGCAAAAGGAAACAGAGGAACCCTTATTATTTTCAATCAAGACCGCCTGGGAATCCTTCAGGGATGCTATTAAGGAACAATACTACCCTGTCGGAAGTTATGACGACCTGTATACCAAATGGACCACACTGTGGAAAGAAAGAGTCCAAGAAGTGCCAGATTTCACAAATATATTCCATACCTTGCACACCAAGCTAGGTATCAAAGATATAGAGCGACATATGGTGCTCAAGTATTGCGGTGCTCTGCATAGATACATCCAGACCAAAATGGAATTTCTAGACATCTCATCCTTGGGCGTGGCCTACAGATATGCCATCAAAATTGAGCAGAAGCTCAAACAAAAGATGCGCCTATTTGGGCCTGGAAACCCCTCACAACAAAAGCCAAGAAAGGGCAGCTCCAACCCACAGAACAAAGGACAGAGCAAAGATGGACAGTATCAGGATAACCAGTCCAAGCCGCAAGCAAATAAGGACACTGGAAAGACAAAGAAAGATACCGAGAAGTGGTATGACTTCCATAAGATCCCTTGGCATAACACTGTTGATTGCCGCTCAAAGCAATCGCTGGTGGTCGAAGTGAAAGCCTTTGAATCAAATGTGGATTCTGACTCTGAGACAAAGCCAGAAAGGGGAGGACGAATCATTGGCATGGAACCCAGTGCCACCGTTGCTACCACCAAGCTCCATCCTGGTAAACCAGACGATCCAAAAGAAGGAGAGTGCCTCTTCCATTCATAGATGTGGGTAAAAGGCACCCCGTAGCACTTCATCGTTGATAACGGTAGCCAGAAGAACCTCATCTCAGCAGATGTCATCAAGCGACTGGCCCTACCAACAACGTTTCACCCACAACCCTACACCATTAGATGGCTCCGCCAAGGAAGCGATCTTCACGTCAGCCAATAGTTCCAACTTTCGTACGACATCAAGCCCTTCAAAGACTAGGTATTATTTAATGTTGCTCCTCTCAAAGTTTGTTATGTTCTTTTGGGCCAACCTTATTTATGGAAACGTCATGTTGTATATGAGTTTAGGCCTCATAGTGTTATTATTACTTTGAACAGGAAATTGTACAGGATACCTGAGGCAATCCCACCTAGTGATATTTCCTTTATCTCTACTAAGAAATCCAGGAAGGTCATCTCTCAGATGGGGAAGTTTGTCTTCTTCGTGATTCACTCTCAAAATAAGCGAAAGATCACAGCCACATCTAGGGTCTCTGCGGATGACCTCTCCACATAGCAGAAGAAAGTATGTAAGGTTGTGGAATAATACTCGGATATCTTCTCCTCACCTACAGCAGTACCTTTGCACTGCTAGGTCAAGCACCCTATCAATCTGACCCCCGGCGCACCACTGCCCAATGGGCCAGTCTATTGTCGCTCTTTGTTAGAGAATGAGGAGATCAAGCGACATATCCAAGAACTGCTCCACAAGGGGCACATCCATCCCATCTCATCACCTTGCAGGAGCCCAATCATGCTGGTACAGAAGAAAGATGGAACCTGGCGACTGTGTATTGATTACTGGGCTTTGAAAAAAATCACAATCAGAAACCGGTACCTGATTCTTTGAATCGATGACCTCCTTGATCAACTCATGGGGGACAAATACTTCAGTAAGATTGATCTGAAGTCTGGCTACCACCAGGTCCCGATAGAACAAAAATATGTATGGAAGACCACCTTCAAGTCAAAGGAAGGCCTTTTTGAATGGTTGGTCATGCCCTTTGGTTTGACAAATGCTCCAACCACTTTCATGAGGATGATGGACGATATCCTATGACCATTCACCAATACTTTTGTAGTGGTGTATCTGGATGACATTCTAATTTACAGCAAGACTTGGGCCGAACACTTGCATCATATTCAACAGGTTTTGCACACCCTGTGGCAGCACAAGCTATATTCCAACTTGAAAAAATGCTCCTTCGGCATGGACATGGTCCATTACCTGGGCTACATGATTGATCAGCATGGCGTACATGTGGATCCAGTCAAGATCCAAGTCATCCATGACTATCCAGCCCCAACCACACTCACTGAGATTCAGAGCTTCTTGGGCCTTACCAGTTTCTACCACAGGTTAGTGTTGGGATTCTCCCATATTGCATGGGCCCTCAGCCAAATAAACAGGGGTGGTGGTAAGGAGAAATTTGTGTGGGGTCGGTCACAAAAAAAAGCGTTCGATGATTTGAAGCAACGCTTGTGCTCAGCCCTAGTACTTTCACTATTAGACCTGTAACATCCATTTGAGATCGAGACAAATGCTTCAGACTATGTTGTGGGCGTCATTCTCACTCAGCAAAGACACCCCGTGGCCTATCATAGTGAGACACTGTCAGATATTGTCTGTAAGTACCCTACTTATGACAAAGAAATGTACTCCATTATGCAAGCTTGCTTCCAGTGGAGACGTTACGTTCTTGGGAAGGAGACAGTCATCCACACTAATCATAAGCCACTGCAGTTCATGCAGACATAGGTAAAATTGCATAATGACTGCCATCAAAAGTGGTCCACATACTTGCACCAATTCCACCTCAACATCAAGTATAAAACAGGAAGCACCAATCGCATTGTTGATTGCCTCAGCAAACTGCCAGTCGCAACACTCACCATGGTGCTATATTCTTGTGGCCATGAGACCTCTGGATGGCCCCAACTCTATGAGACAGACCATGACTTCGCCACCACCTACAAAATGTTGGGTGCAAATGCAGTTGTCGATAATTTCCATCTTCAGGATGGGTTGTTGTGTCATATGGCCCATATCTATGTTCCATCAAGCGAGCGAGCGAAGCGGATATGGGAAGCCCACTACAATCGGGTGGTAGGACACTTCGGTGTCGAAAAGACAATGGGGATGCTACAGAAACATTTCTACTGGTCGAAACTTCGACAGGAGGTCAGTAAGTATAATAGGTCCTACACTTCCTACGTTATTGCCAAACCGACCACTATGAAACATGGCTTGTACACCCCGCTTCCTACTCCTGACATGTAATGAACCTCAAAATCACCGTAATTTTTTTTTTATTTGTACATCTATCCTTGAGAGGTTTTCGAGATCTCAAGCAAGTAGGCTTTCTGTTAGAAGGCTTGAGTCCGAGGGTTTGTTAGAGTCCTTACTGTCGTCGACTATCCTTACCATTCAACTTAAGTTTTCTAATCGACCATATAATGAGTATTTATTCATCACTTCAATGTTTAATTAAGATCCTGAAATTTATAATTACTCTCTTATTTGCTAGTACCTATAAAACTACCATAGTCTTAACAATATAAGCAACTTGGGGTTTTTATGACCAAAAACCTACATAGAAAAATTACCCTTTGTTTGCAATACAATCTACTTGTAAAATGGTCTGTTACTTCCATACCTCTATCCTGGATGAAGACTCTCCAACGTTCTTTTACCAGTCCATTCATTACATTATTAGAGTTGTTCCCATAACAATAAGTTTCTTCTAGGTTCCTACAGTTTGTGAAACATAACAAAGGTCAATCAGGTTTCGGCGATTATAAGTGCCGAACACAAAATGAAACAAAGGGGCCATGCTGTTTGCCAAAAACACGAAAAAACGGGAAGACAGTGGACCCGGTACTTCGGGGTTTTGGGGTTCGGGATTTCATGTTTGAAAGTGTCAAACATTAACACACCACAACCTCCGAAAGGTGAAAAAGGAAAGCGGGACCTGCCCATCGGAGTTTCGAGATTCGGGACTTCGTGAGTTCAAGTACCCAACCAGCAACATATACAAACTTGTGAAAAATGTCCAGCGTATCGGGATTTCGGGGTTCGAGATCCACACACCACAACTCCCGAAAGGTGAAAAAGGAAAGTGGGACCCGCCCATCGAGTTTTTGAGGTTTGGGACTTCGTGAGTTCAAGTACCTAAACAACAACATATACAAACTTCCGAAATTGTGAAAAGGAAAAGGTGAGACCCGCATTTCAGAATTTCGGGGTTCGGGGTTTTGCGGTTTTCATAGCCAAACATCCAACATACAACAATTCCCGAAATTGCGAAAAGAAAAGAACTTGGAACTAACATTTTGGGATTTCAGAATTTGGGGTTTCAGGATTTCAAATGTCAAACAACAGGGCACTACAATTCCCAAATTTCGAAAGGCGAAAGGGTGTGATACCAACACTTCGAGATTTCGGGATTCGGGGTTTTTGGGTTTCAAATATCAAACAACAACACACTACAATTCCCAAATTTCGAAAGGAAAAAGGGTGTGAGACCAACACTTTGGGATTTCAGGATTCGGGGTTTCAGGGTTTCAAATGCCAAACATCCAACATAAACAAACTTCCAACAAAAAATTGCGAAAGAAGAGAAGGTGGGACCCGCGTTTCGGGGTTTCGGGGCTCGTAACTTCATGAGTTCAAGTGCCCCAAACCTCTCCTGTAACCAACCTCCGAAATGCGAAAAGTGGAAGCTTCGGGGTTTCGGGGTTCGGAACTTCGTGACTTCAGAATCTGCATAGAAGGACACAAAGGATAAAATTTTCTGTATAAGGTAAATTCTATAATATCCACTTAGAGCCTCTTTTAATCAATGCATTAAATGTCAACAGTACTAGATCTATGCATCTATGTAAATACATGGTTAAGAATATCATTCCATCAGAGATTGGTCATTAAAATGATGTTCTGAGGGATCTGAGTTTGGTTTCCTGGGGGGTTTATCTACAGAGAGGATCTGCCTCATTGTCATTAATCTCCTTTTTTTCCATAGAAATATAATTACAGATGTTCTTCACATATATTCCCCATAACAAACCAAAAATGGAAAACGTTACAGTACCAATTTAATCAATACAATGCATCAGAAAAATCATTCAGACAAAGAGTGGACATCATTCCAGTTCGGATTTAATAAGACATCGAAATAAAAACATAGTCATTCATAATAGAGAGTGGTAGATCAACATATCTAAATCCATTCCATGGGAAGACAAAGGGAACAACCACGTTCCTCCCAACTGTAGAACAGGGCAGCCAAAGTCACTTTCCCGATTCACCCCCTAGCCTGACCATGAATCCATGAGGGTGAACTTGGAAACTCCTCCTCAGTAATGTCCTTCAATTCCAACAGTTCTCCTCTTGCCTCACACTTACTCAACAGTGTTCATAACAGCAAGACAATTCTGTTTCAGTAGGCTCCTCTTGCCTCACACTCAATCCACAGTGTTCATAATATCAAGAGAGCTCAGGAATCCTTTCCCACCATACTTGGCAGCGTCCTGCCTCCTCGCATATGCTATATATCCATTTTCTTTGCCCAGGTCTTTTCCCTCCTTTGGGGATTTTCACAACTTTGTTAATCCCTAACTTTTAGGGGCTGCTAGTGGCCAAATATCTGATTTTCCACTTGTAATCATCAGCCCAGAGGCAGTTCCAACTTGTTCCCCACTCATGGAGTCATGGTCAACTGATTTTTAACATGGCTGTTCCATTTGTCCTCCTGCAGTTAATATAATTATTTTGTTGTGATACAAGTTTCATAGTCAAATAGTTAGTTGAGTCCAAATAGATCTCTTCCCAACAGTCACAATAATTAAATACAATTATTAAATTCAAAATTCGGAATTGCCATAAATGGAAAAAAAAATTCTAGATTTGAATTTGCCAAAAACAGAAATAAATTTCCAACAAACAAAAAATATTTATTTTTTGGGGGGACATCACATCCTTTCCCCCTTCAGTAAAACATTGTCCTCAATATTTGTTCCTTTCCTGGAACAGGATTGGATGAGATTTCCGCAAATCTCCCTCCAATTCCCAAGTGGCCTCCTCAGGACTAAAGTGCTTCCATTGCACCTTTATCTGAGCGATGACTCTGTTTCGAAGTGTTATTTCTCTTCGGTCCAGAATGCGCAAGGGTTCCACCTGGAACTCGTCCTCGGGTTCCACCTACACCAAGTTACAATCAATCATGAGTAGGGTCATGAATATACTTTTTCAACAAAGAGACATGAAATACATTATGAATTCTTAGATTAGCTGGAAGTGCAAGATGATATGCTACGGGTCCAATTCAAGTCAGTATCTTGAAGGGCCCACAACACCTGGGTGCCATCTTGGCATAGTTCCCCAACCTCAGTGAGCTTTTTCGAGCTTTGACCTTCAAATAAACATGGTCTCCTACTTGAAATTCCAAGTGTCTTCTTTTCTGATCTGCATAACTCTTATGTCTGTCCTGTGCTTCTTTCAAGTTCTGTTGTACCTTTCTTACCATGTTCTCCATTTCTTGGAGCATCTCTGGTCCAACCATTATTCTGTCAGCTGAGTTATCCCAGCTAATTGGAGTTGTACACTTTCTGTCGTACAATATTTCGAAAGGGCTCAACTTAGCCGAAGTTTGGTATCCATTGTTATATGCAAATTCTACCAAGTGTAGGTAGTCTTCCCACTTGTTCGGATTTGTTCTTACATACATGCGGAACACATCCTCTATGATTTGATTTGTCCTTTTGGTCTGTCCATCCGTTTTTGGATGATAACTCGTACTGAAATTCAAATTAGTATTTATCCCTGCAAACAATTCCTTCCAAAAAGAGGATGTGAATTTTACGTCTCTATCTGAAATCACCATTTTACGAATATCATGCAGTCTAAAAATTTATTTCATGAATATTTCAACAATATTAATATCTTTAAAAGTAGACTTTACAGAAATAAAGTGTGCAGACTTACTGAGTTTATCGATTAAAACCATGATTGAATCATTATGTTTCTTATTTTTAGGCAAACCTGTTAGAAAGTCCAGCGATATGGTCTCCCATTTCCATTCTGGTATTGGTAATGGTTGTAATAGGCCAGTTGGATGCTGGTGTTCGGCCTTAACCTGCTGACAATCTTGGCACCTAGCCAAGTATTATGTTGTTTCGACCTTCATGTTAGGCCAGTAAAATAGTTTTCTGAGTGTTGTTATTGTCTTCTGGTAACCTAGATGGCCAGAACACGGTTTTTTATGCACTTCGTCTAAAACAATTAATTTTAACTTTGTTGAATCTGGTATGTACAGTCTATTTTTAAACCTTAAAAGTCCTTTCTTGTCGATACTTATATCTAGTTTATCTGAGTTTGTGATAATATTTTGAAATTCTGCCATTATCTTAGTGTAATTTCCATCGTTGATACCTGTCATCCTTATTCTTTGTTCCGGATCACTTTTTGCCCTGCTGATGTTTATCTCAAATAACCCATGGATTCTGTGGCTTAAAGAATCTTCTACTTTATTTTCCTTACCCTTGATATGTCTGACCTCGAAGTCAAATTCGCTCAAAAAGGCTACCCACCTTGCTTTTCTTGCATTAAGGTTTGGTTGGTTAAACAGATATTTCACCCCGCTATTATCTGTCAATAGTAAGAATTTTCTACCCATTATATAGTGTCGCCACATTTTTAAGGCATGTATTATTGTTTCCAATTCTAAGTCATGAGTGACATAATTTCGCTCGTGTTCCTTTAATTTCTGGGAATCATAACAAATCATGTGCCCTTCTTGAGTTAGAACACCACCTAGTCCCTCTTTACTTGCATCAACGCATACCGTGAAGTCTTTATCTGGGTCTGCTACCTTCAAGATGGGAGTCGATGTCAATAATTCTTTTAGCTTGTTAAAACTGTCTTGACACTTTTGCAACCAGTTAAACTTGGTCCCTTTCTTTTGTAGTGATGTGATAGGGTAGGCTATCTTGGAGAACCCTTCTATAAATCTGCGATAATATCTGGTGATTCCCATGAATGAACGGATATCTGCACATCCTTAGGCACTGGCCATTCCATAATGGCTTTTATCTTTTCCGGGTCTATGGAAATACCTTCCGAGGAAATGACATGTCCTAAATATTGTACTTATTTTTGATAAAAATCACATTTGTCGAATTTTGCATATAGTTTGTGTTTCCTTAGTGTTTGTAGAACTATTCGTAAGTGTTCATCATGTTCCTCCTCCGTTTTAGAGTAGACAAGAATATCGTCGATAAATACTACTACGAAATTGTTTAAGTACTAGCTGAAAATGTTGTTCATTAAGCACATAAATGTGGTTGGTGCATTAGTGAGTCCGAAAGGTATGACTACAAACTCGTAGTGTCTGTATCTTGTTCAAAAATTCGTTTTGTTTATGTCCTGGTCCTTTATCCTAACTTGATGATAACCGGATCGTAAATCCAATTTTGAGAAGATCTTGGCCCCCCCAACTTGATCGAACAGATCATTTATCCTGGGTAAGGGGTATTTGTTCTTAATGGTTACATTGTTCAGTTGTCTATAATCGATACATAGTCTTAGAGTACCGTCTTTCTTTTCCACAAAGAGGACTGGTGCTCCCCATGGCGAGACACTTGTTCTGATATACTCTTTGTCCAACAATTCCTGTAATTGTATTTTTAATTCTGTCAGTTCTGGGAGACTCACTCGATAGGGTGCTTTTGAGATAGGGGCTGATCCGGGTAGTAAGTCTACGGAGAAATCTATTTCTCTCCTAAGAGGTAATTCTGGTATCTCCTCAACAAACATGTCTCTGAATTCACGGAAGACAACAAAGTCTTCTAACTTGGGCTTATCTTCTTTTTCTAATAGATTTGTCAGTTGGGTGGCGTAAACTTGACATCCCTTTCTAATACATTTCTTGAGTTGCATCGCCGAAACTTGTCTGGCTGATACCGGTTTTGGTATGCCTTGGGTTGTTCTAACAGTGCCAAAATTATCTTTATAGCTAAGTATCTTTGTATGACAATCTAGTACTTCTTTGTGTTGTTCCAACCAATCCATCCCAATAATCATATCATAAGACCCTAGTGGTAGGATGTTCAGATTGGTCCTTATCTTTTGACCATCTAAGCTGAACTCAAGGTCAGAAATAAAGTTAACTACCTTTCTTTTAGCACCTGTTGCTAGTTGTACAAGCCAAGATTTTTCGTGCTTTTGTTTCTTAAATTTATTCGACTCTACAACATCGGGAGTAATATAACTTAATGTAGCTCCAGGGTCAATTAAAACAGAAATTCAAGTGTCATGGATTTTACCTTCGACTTCTACCACCGAGGACTAGTGGTCAGCTTGTCGACCATCTATGGTTGCATTTATCTGATGCAGACTTATGCCCATGTCACCCACTGTCGAGGCTTCCTGCAAATTGTGAACAGCAGTTCTGTTTGCTGCAATTAAACGTGGATAGTTCCTCCTTAGATGAGGCTCTCCACACTCCCAACACTTTAATGGCTCGCGGGAGTTGTCCCCAAACTTCTTCGTTCCCAGGTTTACTAGTTTACCGCTACCTTGCGTATTCGGATGATTGGAGTGATAATCCTTCCTTGGGAAAAATTTTGTTGCATTCCGATAAGGAGCTGGTTGGTACCCCTTCTTCCGTTGGTTTATTCCATCTTGCTTCTTATCCTTCCAGGTCTTGGGAAACTCTACCCACTGTTTATACTAGTCATAGCACATTCATGCTTTCCTGAATGCCTCACTCAAGGATTTGGGGTTGTCAAACTCAATTCTGTCCCTGTAGGACTATGGTAAACAGCTTAAGAATCGTTGGATTTTTACCTTATCCTCCCACATGTATGGTACGAACCTTAGTAGTTCCAGAAATTTATTTATAAGGTCCTCCATCGTCATTTGTCCGAGTCGTAACTCATAAAATTCTTTCGTCTTCCTTTCATAATAGCTTTCCGAAAGGTATTGTTTCTTAAAATACTTCTTAAAGTCAGACCATTCCAATTGTTTCTCCTTTAGGCCCTTGGCCAATTTCAGGTCTTGCCACCAAATGTTGGCCTTCCCCTTCAGATTGTAGATGGCCATTCTGACCTTCATGTTGTTGGAATAGTTGTAGATTTGGAAGTATTTTTTGATGTCCAACAACCATGCCTCAGCTTCTTCTCCTGTCCTAGATTCTCCATCAAAAGTAGTTGGTCTAATATTTTTAAATTCTCCTTCAAGGTGGTATGTTTGTTTTCTTTTTCTGTCTGGTATGGTTTTGTCTTCAGCTGAAGGTGTCCCTTCAGATGAACTGTCTCCTTTTTCTGGTTTTGCACCAGAATTCTTGGAGGCCCTTTTGCTGACCTCTTCCTCATGGTTATCATCTTTTGGACTTTTTTTGGTTAATATACTATGCAACAAGACTTCATTTATCTCTTGTTGTTCCTGTTGTGCCTTCTTCAATTTTTCATTGTCGGCCTTGAAAACCTGTAGTTCAATAATAAGGTTCCTCATTGTTTCCAACACCTCCGTGGGTGAGCTTCCATCATTGTTCTATCTTGGATCTCCAGGAGGTCCTTGTTGCGGATTCTCTTCCACCCTGATTTCTACCCCTTCTTGAGCTGCCATTATTCAACACAAAACAGAAAAGATTTATGTTTGTAATCCCCAAGATTTATTAGTTTTTTTTTTCATAAATCAGAATATATACTAAGCAATCAATGTGGCCCTATTCAGGCCCAGTGTTGTAACTTTTTCTCTGATACCATATGTAATGAACCTCAAAATCACCATAAAAAAAAAATTTATTTGTACATCTATCCTTGAGAGGTTTTCAAGATCTCAAGCAAGTAGGCTTTCTGTTAGAAGGATTGAGTCTGAGGGTTTGTTAGAGTCCTTACTATCGTCCACTGTCCTTACCATTCAAATTAAGTTTTCTAATCGACAATATAATGAGTATTTACTCATCACTTCAATGTTTAATTAAGATCCTGAAATTTATAATTACTCTCTTATCTGCTAGTACTTATAACACTACCATAGTCTTAACAATATAAGCAACTTGGGGTTTTTATGACCAAAACCCTACATAGAAAAATTACCCTCTGTTTGCAATACATTCTACTTGTAAAACGGTATGTTACTTCCATACCTCTATCCGGGATGAAGACTCTCCAACGTTCTTTTACTAGTCCATTCATTACATTATTAGAGTTGTTCCCATAACAATAAATTTCTTCTAGGTTCCTACAGTTTGTGAAACATAATAGAGGTCAATCAGGTTTCGACGATTATAAGTGCCGAACACAAAAGAAAACAAAGGGGCCATGTTGTTTGCCAAAAACACAAAAAAATGGGAAGATTGTGGACCTGGTACTTCAGGGTTTTGGGGTTCGGGATTTCATGTTTGAAAATGTCAAACATTAACACACCACAACCTCTGAAAGGTAAAAAAGGAAAGCAGGACCTGCCCATCGGGGTTTCGAAGTTCGGGACTTTGTGAGTTCAAGTACCCAACCAACAACATATACAAACTTTCAAAAAATTTCCAGCGTATCGGGATTTCGGGGTTCGAGATCCACACACCACAACTCCCGAAAGGTGAAAAAGGAAAGTGGGACCTGCCCATTGGGTTTTCGGGGTTCGGGACTTCGTGAGTTCAAGTACCCAAACAACAACATATACAAACTTCGGAAATTGCGAAAAGGAAAAGGTGAGACCCACATTTCGGAATTTCGGGGTTTGGGGTTTCGCGGTTTTCATAGCCAAACATCCAACATACAACAATTCCAGAAATTGGGAAAAGAAAAGAACATGGAACTAACATTTCGGGATTTCAGAATTTGGGGTTTCGGGATTTCAAATGTCAAACAACAGCACACTAGAATTCCCAAATTCTGAAAATCGAAAGGGTGTGAGACCAACACTTCGGGATTTCAGGATTCGGGGTTTCGGGGTTTCAAATGCCAAACATCCAACATAAAAAAACTTCCAACAAAAAATTGCGAAAGAAGAGAAGGTGGGACCCACGTTTCGGGGTTTCGGGGTTTGGAACTTCATGAGTTCAAGTGCCCCAAACCTCTCATGTAACCAACCTCTGAAATGCGAAAAGTGGAAGCTTTGGGGTTTCGGGGTTCGAAACTTCGTGAGTTCAGAATCCGCACAGAAGGACACAAAGGATAATTTTTTTTGTATAAGGTAAATTCTATAATATCCACTTAGAGCCTCTTTTAATCAATGCATTAAATGTCAACAGTACTAGATCTGTGCATCTATGTAAATACATGGTTAAGAATATCATTCCATTAGAGATTGGTCATTAAAATGATGTTCTGAGGGATTTGAGTTTGGTTTATCGGGGGGTTTATCTACAGAGAGGATCTGCCTCATTGTTTTTAATCTCCTTTTTTTCCATAGAAATATAATTACAGATGTTCTTCACATATATTCCCCATAACAAACCAAAAATGGAAAATGTTACAGTACCAATTTAATCAATACAATGCATCAGAAAAATCATTCAAACAGAGAGTGGACATCATTCCAGTTTGGATTTAATAAGACATCAAAATAAAAACATAGTCATTCATAATAGAGAGGGGTAGATCAACATATCTGAATCCAATCCACGGGAAGACAAAGGGAACAACCACGTTCCTCCCAAATGTAGAACAGGGCAGCCAAAGTCACTTTCTCGATTCACCCCCTAGCCTGACCATGAATCCATGAGGGTGAACTTGGAAACTCCTCCTCAACAATGTCCTTCAATTCCAACAGTTCTCCTCTTGCCTCACACTTACTCAATAGTGTTCATAATAGCAAGACAATTCTGTTTCAGTAGGCTCCTCTTGCCTCACACTCAATCTGCAGCGTTCATAACAGCAAGAGAGCTCAGGAATCCTTTCCCAGCATACTTGGCAGCGTCCTGCCTCCTCACATATGTTATATATCCATTTTCTTTTCCCAAGTTTTTTCCCTCCTTTGGGGATTTTCGCAGCTTTGTTAATCTCTGACTTTCAGGGGCTGCCAGTGGCCAAATCTCTAATTTTCCACTTGTAATCATCATCCCAGAGGCAGTTCCAACTTGTTCCCCACTCATGGAGTCATGGTCAGCTGATTTTTAACATGGTTGTTCCATTTGTCCTCTTGCAGTTAATATAATTATTCTGTTGTGATACAAATTTCATAGTCAAATAGTTAGTTGAGTCCAAACAGATCTCTGCCCAACAATGACAATAATTAAATACAATTATTAAATTCGAAATTCAGAATTGCCATAAATGGCAAAAAATTTCTACATTCGAATTTGCCAAAAACGGAAATAAATTTCCAGCAAATAAAAAATATTTATTTTTTGGGGGGACGTCACATGACAGGCCGTGGGAATCCATCTCAATGGACTACATGTTGGGCCTCCCTTCGACCAAGCAGGGAAACGAATGTGTTTTTTTGGTTGTTGATTGTTTTTCTAAGATGGCGATTCTCGTTGCCTGCAAGAAGAGCATCACAGCAGAGGCCACTGCCAAGCTCTTCTTTGAACGAGTCTGGGTACATTTTAGAATCCCACAAACCATTGTCTCAGATCGGGATAGTCGATTTCTCAACACATTCTGGTCGAGCCTCTGGTCACTACTGGACACCAAGCTCACCAAATCCACGTCCTTCCACCCCCAGAGAGATGGCCAAACCGAGGTTTTAAATCGAATGATTGTGCATATCCTTCGCATGTATAATTCAAATCACCCCCTCACATGGGATGAGAGACTTCCCTATGTCCAACATAGCTACAACCGAGCTCTGCATAACTCAACAGACCACAACCCCTTTCAGGTGGGGTTGGGATTCCAACCATTGGGTTCCATAGATGTTGCACTTCCCCTTGTGGTCACCTCAACCAACTCATCTCCTGCTCCAACTGAAGCTGAAAAAGCCACCCAGTTCATTGATCGGATCCATCACATCCGCCAACAGGTTCACAATATACTACAAAATTCCAATGACAAGTACAAACAGTGCCATGATCAACATCGGGTGCCAGATAAGTTTTAGGTGGGCAACCAAGTTTGGTTGCACTTGCAGAAAGAATGTCTTACAGGACCCCATCGGAATCTTCTCCCACTCTTTTATGGGTCATACACTATCACCAAGTCCATAGGGGATAATTCTATTGAGCTCAACATTCCTCCTTTCCTTGTCATGTACCCAATGTTCAACGTGGATCTCCTTCGCCCTTATTTTCCACCATTATTAGACATCTCAGAAGTAGCAGAGCAACTGACACCAACAGAGCTCAACCTTGAATGCATACAACAGACATCCAATGATAATATTTTTAACACACATATCAAGGGCACTCGACAACAAAGGATCCAACTTTATCGAGTCGTCAAAGCAAGGCAGCTCTTGCACCAAGGCAAGTGGCTCACCCGGAGCCAAATTCAGCAGAAATTTCCTCATCTGATGGGGGACCTCAACGCAATGGAGAAAATTGCTTCATAAGGAGGGAGGATTGATCCAGATGGATATCGGTGGCCACCCACTTTTTCCAACTGGCTCAAAACAGTTTTCTGTCAATTTTGGTAATTTACTATTTTTAGTAGTTTTCACTTCCGGATCTATTTTGAGGCCCTAAACGATGTTTTTTAAGGAAAATAGGTTTGAAAAATAGAAGTTCATTTATCATTGTGCCTAAAATGAATATCCTTGATGATACCTTTCCATCGGGCTATCATAAGCCTAAAACAGAGATCGTATGCAAAAGTTACGACCCTGGGAAGTTGATGTACTAACTTACCCAAACGGGGCCCACATTACTTTTGGCGCTTCATCTCCTAGGGTTAGGTTTTTGGATGTATAGGGTTTTTGACATTCCTTATTATTGTAAAAAGAACTTTAGATCCTCATTGTAATCATCTTCTTGTGAATGAGCGCAATCTTCACATCTCTTCTCAAAGATAAGCCGCCACCATTCCAGCAAGCTTGTTTCTGTTGCATTTTTACCGTTTTCAGCTTATTTCGTTATTGAATAGAAAACCATTTTTACTGTATGTCTGTTATTTTGTGTTAAGAAACTGTTAATAATCTGTATTCATTTCTTTCTTCTCATAAAATCTGGATCACTTATAATAAAAGGTCTTCTCCTAACTTTCCTTTCTTTTGTTGCTAACACCATTGTTCACAACCTTTCCCTGTCTTCCTCAAGGATTTGCACCAATCTTCGTAGCTCAACATTTTCTTTCTAAATATATTGATTGATATTCTCAAGTTATTGGATTGTAGCTCTCTTCAATCTTTTCCCCGTTCTTATTCACAATTCTTTCAATAGTCAACCTACTCTGATACCACTTGATCTGAAATCGGTGCTAGCAATTCACACTTTGACTTCAATTTTATCAAGACCTTTTCTGGAAATGCATGTGAATATATAAGCGATAAAAAATTAATCAATTAAGATAAATAAAAGATAACACAAAGAATAAAACAATCAATAGATTGAACACCAAAAGTTGATAATGGAGTTTGGCAAATTTGCCTACATCTCCGGGCCTTTTTCTTCAGTGAGGGAGGCTTCTCTATTAAAATTCAATGCCTAAAATATGCATCAAAATTACATATTTTAGGTCTTTGACTGACTCAAATGTATTCTTTTATGTCTCAAGAACCCGACGCAACAAACTACACTGAAAAATGTGGAGTATAACTCCCTAAAATTTCCTCCAAAGCTTAGCTACTCTTCTGGGTTCACTGCACAAGACAACTTGGCCTTTGCAAATTCTTCTTCAATTTTCTCCAAGATAATTTATACCTGCTTAAAAATCCAAAATGGAATGGTTTATATAGCCATGAGGTAGAGGGCTCAAATCCCAACAACCCACCTCTTGTGGCACTCAATTTGGGCCAATATCCACCAAGATATGGCCAAAAAACCGTAAAAATCAGCAAAAATCATTTAAAACCCAAATTTCTAAGGTTAAAAAAACCACATTGGAAAAAATGTGCACACCAGACCCCTTTCTTCAGGCCCTTGGTCACATGGAGTGCCATGTGGCCTCATGCTGGAACCTTATCCTTGGCCTGGCCTCTGGTCTAGAATTTATGGTCACGTGGGTAGCCCCCGCTGATCGGGCCTTATCCCATAATCCGCGCCCATATAAAACTTAAATGTAATTTTCACCACTTGTATGAACAAGGAACACATGTGCCTTGTTGGTTAGTGTATATTTGTAAGTTTGTTTTCTTACTTGGAGGTCAAGAGTTCGACTCGTCCAGAGGCGGAAACAAATTTTTACCCAGCCAACCTTGGCCAAATTCGAGGTGCAACGTGTGATTGGGCCATGTGTCACCCTATGAATAGTCCATACTATCCAGTCATTGACCCAATCACCTACACAGTCATCTTCCTAGTCATCACTTCCATGCCATTACCGTACCTGCCATGTCATCATCGTACCTACCACGTCACTACCATACCGACCACATCATTGTCGTACCTTCCACGTGTCATGCTACCACTAGTGCCACATCACGTACAGAATGCCACATGTCATGTTTGTATAGTGCCACGTGTCAAAATTTTATCGATCCAAATCAACCCGTAAAAATGCCAAAAATAATTGCCATGTGGCACGTCCTGGTGCTGCCACATGTCCTATCGACATCATCATGACATCATGCTGACATCATATACCACCTGTCCTACTGACGTACTGTTGATGTTAGTAGTATGGACTTTTGACTTTGACTTTGACTTTTTTCCATTTTGACCTGAACTTCAGATCACGATAACTTCGCCATACAGAGTCCATTTTCGAAAAAAAATATATTGTTGGAATCGACACGATGAGCCCTACGCAATGGTGTTGGTTTCGTTTGAATCTGAGAACTTCATATTTTTTATTTTTGGCCTTTCTGGATCCATTTGGATCATTGTGGTGTCAATCCAACATGATGTCACACATTCCTTAATGGTTATTTCAAATTGTGACATTGATCTTGTTGCATTAATGACCATGTGACATTGGGGTGTTAATAAAATGTGATGTCACATTGGAATGTTCAGTAAGGGTTTTGTCACATTGTGGCTTTAATGAAATGTCATGTTACATTATGACATTCACTAAGGGTTTTGCCACATTACAATGTTCATCAAGGGTTATGTTGTGTTGTGACATTCTTCAATGGTTTTGTCATATTGTGACATTCATTTTGGCTTACTTTATGTGAAATTATTTGGTTTTTAATGGTTATTTCATTGATACATTCACCTTGCCATGTTAATGGTAATGTAACATTTCAACATTCATCAAATGTCAAGTTACATTGCAGTGTTCATTGATCGCATTCTGACATTAATCAAATGTGATGTTACATTGTGACATTTATTAAGTGTTTTGCCTCATTACTTTATCTAAAATTGTTGCGTTCCTTAATGGTTATTTTGGATTCAAACATTCACCTTGCCTTGTTAATGGTAATGTACCATTACAACATTCATCAAATGTCAAGTCACAGTGTGATATTCATTAAGGGTCTCATCATATTGTGAAATTAATCAAGTGTGATGTCACATTCCGACATTTATTAAGGGTTTTGTCGCATTGAAACGCTCATCAACGGTTTTATCAGGTTGTGACATTATTCAATGGTTATGTCAGATTGTTACATTCATTTTGGATTACTTTATAATGTTTATATGTTTGATTGTGATGTTCTCAATTGTTATTTTCCATTAATACATCCATCTTGGTTGCGTTTTGTCATCTTCCTACATTCATGAATGGTTATGTCACATTGTAGTGTTGATCAAAAGTGATGTCACACATTCATTAATGATTATTTCATATTGCAACATTCATGTTGTTGCATTAATGACCATGTGAAATTGGGACCTTCATAAAATGTAATGTCACATCACGATGTTCATTAAGGGTTTTGTTGCATTGTGGCTTTAATGAAATGCAATGTCGCATTGTGACATTCATTAAGGGTTTTGTCACATTGCAATGTTCATCAAGGGTTATGTTGGGTCTTGACATTCGTCAATGGTTACATTAGATTGTGACTTTCATTTTGGCTTACTTTATGTGAATGTGTTGGTTTGCTTAATGATTATTTCATATTGAGACATTCACCTTGCCATGTCAATGGTAATGTAACTTTACGTCAATCATTAAATGTCAAGTTACATTGTGATGCAGACCCCCTCCCTCACCTAGGACCCGCTGACCTCCCAATCTAGGATCATTCACAACTGAGATCCGAATCGAATCTTTGGGCCCTGTTGAGCCCCAAAATCCCATACACAGGTCCTTTTATTCCATGTGTAGGTCCAAGAATGAACCCGCGGGGTCTTACTAAGCCCCTTTTCAAATGCCCTTAACAATCAAATTTTGGGCACTAGCCCCCCCTTTATCATTGGTGGAATCACATATGACCGTGGGCTGCAACTAGGCACCATGAATAGTGTGCTATTTCAGGACTCTATGGTACCAACGACATCTCACAAGTGACTTCAGGATAAAAATCATTGGCCAACCTACCCTTTGAATTTAAAAATCACTTTCAGGCCCTAGCCCTCTCATTCCAGCCAAAACCTCATATGACCAAGGGTAGTGACCAAGAACTAACCCAAAGGGCACCACTTCAAGCACACTAGAGCTCCAATATTAGGGACCTTTAACACCCCTAGACCTCCAATCCTCCAAATACCTGATCCTTTGAATAAAAGAAAGGGATTAATGATACCAATCCTCTGTCCAAATCGACAGCTCGCAAATGACTTTGAGAGTTCGGGATTCGAACATTCTCCCTTATCCAACCCACTATGCTCACGAAGTTTCAAAATCTGAACCAATGAATCAAACGACTATCCCTCTTCCACAGATCAATATTTGATACTCCACTTCGTGGCTTCGGGATTCAAAGTTTCTTGCGATACAATTCCACTAATCCTCCAAAGTGTTAGATTTCTAGAGTGACAAAGAGACACAACCCTATCTCCACATGTTTACCCAGACTAATGGTTGGGATGAGTTCCTCCCTTCTCCAATACTTAATGCTTACGAAGTGACAAATTCTAAACCAAATCCGATGGCTACCCGTGCTCTCACAGACCGATGGTCAATGTTAACTCTGGGCCCCAGGACTTTAGATCTCTCCACTACATATTACCTCCAATTCCCCAGAGTACCACACTTCTAGACCTCCTTCGATCTAATGACATGTGTCCCCCTCAAATGGATGGTTGCGATGGAGTCTGGCTCTTTGGAGCTTCACAAGTCCTCGACTCCTCCTGAGGGTCGGGTCTCTGGATTCCAAGATCTCGTACCATGCATCCTATTCAACAGAAGGTTGATATGAGCTCTGACCTTCAGGCCTTCGAGAACCTCTGCACCCAACCCACTTCATGAATTATCCGAAGAACTAAACCTATGGATCTTTGGATCGGATGCCACATTTTTCATCCCAATCAATAGTCGAGATCTACTCCGTTGATTCAAAGCTTCCGGAGTTCTCCACCTTCTCTACCCACTTCCTCTAGACTGGTAGTCTCTCAGACTACACGATCCACTAACACATGTCCCAGATGATGGATGATCCATATTTTATTTGGGTCCCCATGACTTCGAGAACCTCATCTCCTTTGTGGCATTGTATGGAAAATCTTCAGACTTCCAAAGTATGAAAAATCATCAAGGTTAAAGCCAGGGAAACTCACCTGGATCCGATGGTTGTTGTCGCTCATGCCCATATCTAATGGTCGAGATCTGTTCTCCTCATACGCGCTCCTTCTCGACTATGGAATCAGATCTAACGGTACAGATTTATCCTAGTAGTTGATCCAATGGTTGTTGTAGCTTCCTTCTTCGTTGTTGCTACGCTTCCCTTCCAATGAAAGATTCTTTGATAATTTTAAAAGGCATCGACCTTTGAACTCTCCTCTATAAGTTCTATTATTCGGCCCCTTCTTGTGTTTCACCTCCTAAGATATAAACTTAAGATAAGTCCGCCTATGCACGCCTTGCGCTAATCCCACAGTCCGAGACTTGGATTGTCTATTTTCCTGTGCTTATGTTCTTGAGAAAATGCTACTTCTCTTGAGATTTGTTACTTCATGGGACGTAGGCCTTGGTGCACACTTGCTCTCTATCTTCCTAAGAGGTTTTCAACACTTTTCAAGTGTTGGTCTGATGCACGTCTTGCACAGGTCTTATGTGCACAACTGCACTATGCTTTGTTCCTTCAATAGATTCTTTTTCCCTCTCGACACTTCTTCCCTCATCCTCCAGAGCTTCGAGAATACTTTAATATTGTTCCTTCAACACTCTCCTCGTTGAATTCACTCTTCCTTATGATATTTTACCAACACTTCAGTAGTGTGTTCGTTTTTTGCACTCCTTTCACTCAACTCCTGAAACTTCAATTATAAAAATTCACTTATGTAGTCCTTGCACTCTCTGTGTTGAATTGCAGTCGACTCTCCTCCGAGTCTTAACTTTTGGTGTGCCCTCTTGGTAATCTTTTCCCATAACTCGAACTAGAATTTGTGCACACTCCTTGCGCCTACTCAATGCACTCCTTGCACATCCATCATAGTATTCAGTAACTCTGGTATGTCTTCTTGAGAGTGTTCAACAACTCTGATGTGCACTCCTTGTACTATTCCTTCTGAGCTTTAGAATGTTTGTGGTGTTCCCACCTGGAATTCTCTTCTCTGAACGCAAAACAAATTTCAAAAGGGAATCCTTGCATTGGCTTCACATATTTTTCCCTAACTCTGGTGTGCACTCCTTACACAAGCCAAAGAGCCCAAAACTACCCAGAAATCCACAAATATAGAGAATTCTATCTAATTCTTGCAAAGGGAACAAATATGCATTTAAAATCATACACACTTATACACATAAAACATTCACAAAGTAAAAATTCATTACACATAAAAACACAGATACCTCATATGCAGGAAAAAATGCTTTTGTATTATATCTGAATATATCTATACAAGATGTTTTTACAAAGGTTGGACTACAACCGAGTCTTCATCTCTTTCTCTCCTCTCCACTCTTTATCTCTCTGATGATTTCATTCATCAACTAACTAACTCATACTAAATTTTGATACAAAGATCTTTTAACAAAAGAGGGGCTCCTCAAGCCTTCCCTCCAAGTACCTACTCTCATTAAATTACATTAAATTTACATTTAAGAAACATCTAGTTCATATCATATCTATATATACTTACTGTCAGCCATTAAAGGAGACTATACACATTACAATAAATCATCCTGTACAAAGATAGTGGCTTGACTTTCCTTGAGCCTTCAAACCTTAACTCACATTTAATTACATTAAAAAATTTAAATTTAGTTTCAAAATGAGAGGGTTGGCACCTCTCTTCCCTTGGAGTTTGTTCTTCAAAGTGTGTTTATGTGTTGGCTTGATGATGCATAGATGAGTTGTAGTGATGCTCATGCATCATATTCTCGCATTGAAAAAATCATGAGCTCCTGCTCATGGTTCCCTCGCTACTACCATTGAGATCCCCCAGGGTCGAGAATCTGAATGCAGAGTTGTCCATCTACTCCTCTTCCTTGATACTGCTACTGCCCTGTTTCTTCTGCAGGTTCTCAACTGATAAACTTCCTTTTTCTACTAACTTCCTCCTTTACTGATTCCAACATAAACTTCCTAATTTTTTCAATCTCCTTCTCCAACTGGTCTACTAGTTGGCTCCTCCTTTGCAGTCTTCTCGACTGCATCTCCTCTTCATCAGTATCCAACTTGACTTGTTGTATGCGCTGAGTGTGCACCATTACCCTTTCTTCCAAGGCTTTCACTCCTTCCAAAAATTCAAAGGGAATATCAATCTGATCTCCCATTCTATTTTCATCTCATGTGGCATTGGTTTTCCACTCCACTGCAAATTCCATTTCTACAACAGTACTATTGATCTTCTACTCAACCATATCCTCTGAAAATATAAATTCTTTCAGCTCTGTTGTCTCTCCTCGTGCTGGTGCAACTCTAGCTTCACCCAAATTCTCCTCATGATGGAATTCTTCTTCATTCTTCAGAAATGCATCCCTTTGGAAGTATTCTTTTGTGCCTGAACTTCCTAACCAATCCTACAACATACTTAGCTCCTTCTTCTACTGAGTGAACATTTCATATGAAATCTCCTCTTCCTCTTATCTCCTTTATTGGGAAGATGTCAATGTCTGTGCAAACTCCTCCTTCATGAAAGTCTTGGCTAGATGGCTCTCCTCTGCTGCACCTTCAACATGTGCATTGACCTCTACTAGGTTGCTTGGAAGGAATATGTTGATTCCTCCAATGATCAGAATCTGCCTCTGATCTTCCTCCTCTATCAACACTTCTTTCTTATCTGAACTACTCTCATATGAGTTCATGAGACTCTCAAACAATCTCATCTTTATTTCTGTCAACACTCCTTGTTGATATGAACTCCTTTATGAGCCCTTGAGACTTTCAGACAATCTCACCTCATCCTCCTTTCCCACTTGGAAATTGGAGTTTTCTGACTAGCCCTCCTCGTGGTCTGCAAGATATTCCATTGATCTCTTCTCATTTCCCTCCTAGAAATCTGAATTTTCACTTATGCCCTCCTGGCAGTCTAATATATCTCTGATTAATCTCTCTTCATTTCCCTCCTGGAAATTTGAACCTTCATTTATGCCCTCCTGGTAGTCTACAAGATGATTGAGTGATCTCATCTCATTTCCCTCCTCATTGAGGTTTTCTCGAACTTCGGGTTCACAAATGAAAACCACCTCCTCCACGTAATAGAGGCTTTCAGCATGCCTCAACCACCTCCTCAATACCTATCATTGCCTCATGGAAACCAACTGTTGGATATGCCACCTTACCTTTTTCTTCGAGGGCCATTCATACCTCCATCATGTTGAAAATACTAATACAACTGAGAGGGGGGGGTGAATCAGTTGTTTATAAGCTTAAACAATTTTATACCTTCTTAACAATTATTAATAAATCTTCATGTGTCATCAAGCAACATACATCATATGGACAGTAAGAGTAAAGATCATCAGTCACACATAAAATACACACAGAGACAGACTTTCACGAGGAAACCCATAAAGGGAGAAAACCTCTTCTTCTTCGAAATGATAGGCAGACTTTTTCAGTTCTGTACATCATTTACAATTGAGCACCAACTCAATGTGAGGCTGCTACCTTTGTTTTACAAGCTGGAACTTGTTTGAGAGCTCCAACTCTCTGGTTTCTCTAGCACCCACTAGAAGGAAGCACCAACTCCCTAAGTCTTCCAGCACCAACTGGATGGAAGCACCAACTTCCTGAATGTTCCAGCACCAACTGGATGGAAGCACCCACTTCCTGAATGTTCCAGCACCAACTGGATGGAAGC
>ML821056.1:167169-183234 GCA_009831015.1 Picea engelmannii | reverse complement strand
ATATTATGATGATGATGATGATGATGATGATGATGAATGTTCACTAAGATCGAATTGGTCTATCAGACCTTAAGAGGGTAAGTGATTACTTGCAATTCTTTAAAATTTTGTTTCTGTGCTCGAAAAGCATTAAGAGAATCTTTCCAAGATCACCATACTTTTGTTGAGTTAAGAGGTTAGGAAGGTTGGTAGTGCGACAAATATTTTTAAAATGAGATCTAATAGGGGTATAGGTTGGACAATCTAAGAGAAAGTGCTTTTCATCTTCAACCTTCTTAGTGTCACAAAGGTGACACACTCTTTCATCCCATGGAATTTTAGGAATTGACCAACGCCTAGTTTCACTATGGAGCTCGTGAGAATTTGTTCATATCTTAGGAATGCTTATTTTTTTCTTTACACTTGGAAAAATAGATAGATAATTTTTATCTTCTATATTAGGGCTGATTACATTCTTATGATAACTTAATTTTATTTTTTCCTCTAACTCTTTATCACACCACATTTTCTCCTTAAATATTGATTTGAATTTCTTTTTTTTAATAGTATCTTTATTCTACAAAATGGTGTCTTTCATGATTCCCCAATTAAAAAAATATAATATATAATTAAATATTAATTAATAAAATACTTAATCCATTCCTGGATGGGGTGCCATGTGGTAATGGGAGGCCACATAGCCTACCTAGGCCTCAAGCAATAAATATGGCAAGTCGTCTCCCTTCACTTCAGTCTTGAATGAGGAATGACCATAACTACTCGCAAAGGATGGGAGGACAGCTCCCGCGAGTTAGGATAATGGTGGCTCTGAGGTTTAATTGCAGAGCTCGGGTGAGTACATGAGTCATGTCATCCCAAAGGTTAACTCTCCTGCTCGACACTGGTTGACATAACTTCTCCCTCATGCTTCTCCACTCTGCTTGCTCTGCGGAAGGAACCTGCGAGCAATGTGTCTTCCTCACAGTTACTCAGATAATTCTCAGCCCTCTTGGCCTAGCCATGCTGAGGCACGGCCTAGCCTGGTATAGTTATGTCGCATGACAAAGACGTTTGCATCAGCTAGAACGGGCCTTGTCCATAGCCCGAAATCAACACACAGAGAGGCCTAGGACTCCACCGATGCCATATGTTGAGGAGGTGATTCCAGAGGAACCCATCTAGGTTCCTTCATAATTCCTCCTCTTCATATTTCCAGATGACTTGCAGCTCCCCAGCCACCACACAGGGAGTATTATCACCCAGGGTTCTAGGGAAGGCAAGACCTGCATTGTTGAGGAGGAATTCCTAGGGGAATTATTCCACTTGGAATCCATTGTTCCTGCCTAGGACACCAACAAAAAAGGCGAAAGAAAAGGCAAGGAAAAAAGGAGACGACCAAGGCAGAGGCCATTGGCATTGTAGAGGACATGGGTATCACGCGGGGGGGGAACCTAGTCTTGATGCCTCCACCACTCTCTGCAATCCCTGAATTATTCCTTGAGTAGCCTCCTCTCTTCAACCCAGAGAAAATAAATCTCATCTTTGAGCTAAGGAGCCAAATGGCGGACCAGATCCACTAGGACACTCTAATGAGTCAGTGGATCGACATGTTGTATGATGCATTCTCGAAAGAACCTGCTAACTAGTGATGCCCGACCTGGGTGAAGTCATTCGTGCTCCATCCCAGGGATGACCCTCTCACTAGATCTTTGGATGACATATCCCCAGTTGTTAATGGTTAATTTTGGGTTCTTTGCAATGGGATCCTTGTACAATTCTCAACTATATCTCTGTACTGGGACAACACAGTTTTACAATTTTGTTTTATTTTCTTAGTTTCTAGACTGTCTTAGGCTTCTAGAACAGTTCTATAAGAACATGAATCCGCCACCTCCTCTAGTTTCTATTTGACAAGGAAGATGGCGAATAGCACTATGGACAAAAAGTATCATAGTCTGCCACATGTTCTGGTTTCCACTAATTTGGCAGAACATATGGAAAACTGATGACATTTGACATTTTTGTACTATAATAGCACATTAATAGGAAACACTTTTTTTACTTGAAAAAAATAAAATAAAATACTTAATCCATATTATCATTAATATTATTAATTATTGATTAAAATATAATTTCCATTATATTAATTTATATAAAGAATGTAGCATTTTATTAAGGTTTTATATGCTATATTCTTCTAAAAGGATTTTCTATGGTATATTTGTCCTTTTTACCACTAGTATATATTTGATTAAGATAATACACACAATATTTTTACGCTAGTAAAGTATTAAACAATGAATATGAGTACTAAATATGAGTGCAAGATACTAAATAAAATAGGTATTTATTCGACTACTTTGAATGTGTGTGTGTGTGTGTGTGTGTGTGTGTGAGAGAGAGAGAGAGTGAGAGAGAGAGTGAGAGATGTATAAAATTCAATGAAGTCAAGCAAAAGTGTAATTTTATTCATCAGAAAAGAACACAAAAAAAATGATTTTATTCATCCGAAGATAACCAAATTACATTTTGTAGGTGCCTTAAACACAACCCAACCATGGGTACAGTATCAGAAAAACGTAGTCCAAAAGGACAAAGAAGTTGGCTATCAAGTTGAAGAGTAAATAAAACAATACAAAGAGATGAGAACAACCACTAATGAGGAACAAGAAAACCCACCAAGATAAGTACGCTAGAAGAGAAGACCCTAGAGAAAATCCCCGAATGCCAAAAGTACAGGTCAGAGCAGTATGAAGCTCCCACATCAAGAGAACCAGAAAGCATCGGTACTAGCGAAGACCCCCTCAAACGCCAAAAAAAGAGAAACCAAAAAGCCACATGAGGAGAATAAGGACCTCAAAGTGCCATCACCGCAAACATCGCACTCCCTTAGCAAGAACCTCAAAGCTCTGGCCCAAAACCCCTTCTAATATGAGGAAGAGAAAGACACCAACACCCACCAATAGAATCTTGATATGAGCATACATCAAACCCTAAACATCTAGCAAAACCAAAGAAAAAACCCAAGACAACAGAAGCAGCAAAACCATCCACACAAGAACGACCGACTACAGACAAGATATGGCAGAAAATGAGGCGAGAACCCAACCCCGGGAGAAGTGGTAAGAAAAATAGATGGATTAGCTAGATCTGTGCCCTAAAGACAGAACCATCCACACAGATCTTGAAAACAAAAACATCGGCGCGCGTAGAGAACCACAAACATCCAATATCAAGAGAACCCCCGGAGAACAACGACGGAGAAGTAGTAGATCAAGCCGCCAAGAATTAAGAAAATGGACTTAACTTATTGTGTTGGATTTTTTTTTTCTTCCAAGTTTTCATTTTCTCTTAAGGTTTCCACATTAGATTATACACAATCCACTTCTTAAGTTTCCATTTTCTCCAAATATTTTCAAAGATATATTATACTCATTCTACCTCCTAGTTAAAGAATTTAAATAAAGTTTTAAGACGGCTTCCAAACTTTAATATTAGAAATTGTACTTCCATCCACCAAAATTTATCCAAAGGAATCAAAATTTAATATTGAAGTATTGATGTTCATGTTTATTAATGATTAATGTTTACTACATATCAACCTTGGTTTACCGATCCTTAAGAAAATAAATATGGGAAATACTTAAAATATTTTAATTTATTGTTTTTATGATAAAATATTTGAAAGGAAAAACTTTTTGTTAATAATATGTTTTCGAGTTTTCTTTAGTTTTCATGACTTAATAATATGTTTTTGAGTTTTTTTTAGTTTTCTTAAGTTAATAATTTATGAAGCTCTTTAAGTGGTACATATAACTAGAAAATGTCACCTAATAGACAAAATGTAATATTTTATATATCCTTTTTACTTTTAATAATATCCATATTCCCATGAGAGAGCCCCTCGTTTACTCTCTATTAGTTAAGCTAAGAATTAGTATTTTTATTCTACTCAAGTTTTGAGTAACTCTTCACCAACATAATAAAGTATTCATTAACATTTTAAAGTTAACACAATTTTTTTTTTTGAAAATTCTCAATTGATTGTCAAAATGGCATAACTAATTGTGAAAAAAAAGGCAATTTCCTGTATTGCAAGTGCCGTACTGTGTGCATGTCAACTCAACCAACTTTCTCCCACCTTATCTCCAACTTATCTATACATACAACTTAAAATAACTTAACTCTTAAAATTATATATTATCTCTTTAAAAAAACACAAATTTAAATTCTAAATAAAATAAAATAAAATATATATACAAATAAAAAATCAACTCTCACATTTACAAACTTTATTAATACACCAAAAATAAAAAATAAATAAAATGTATTCTTAATGAAAATAATTGATAACACAAATTTAGCTACTACCCTCTCTCATTTGCTGGACTTCAGTGAATTTTATAATCTCTCTCATTTGCTTGACTTCAGTGAATTTTATACATCTCTTTCTTCCAAATATGCGTAGGCTCAAGGAACATAATACCACATACAGTTTTAAAACTTATGAACCTTGGTATTTGAGCTATTTTTATTACGCTCTCCTTCCTTTCCA
Organism: Picea engelmannii; assembly: GCA_009831015.1. NCBI lineage: Eukaryota > Viridiplantae > Streptophyta > Pinopsida > Pinales > Pinaceae > Picea > Picea engelmannii. The sequence continues at coordinate 178,700 of ML821056.1, read as the reverse complement.
TTCATTTCTCAACTCCATTCGACCTTCCTGTCAGTGCTACTTTCCATTCATTTCTCATCTACTATCCACCCCCCTGTCAGTGATATTCGGCGGTAGCATTAAGTAAAGATTCATTTATTATCTTATGCAACTAGGTTAAGTACCATGTATCCGTATAAACAAAACCTACGTTATCGAATAGTGAGCGCCCACATAAATTATTATGACAAACTCCACTGCGACAACCACGTGGTGTGCAATTACAATATTCGAGTTCATCCACACACAGCCCATTTTCTCCTATAAATTCTGCTCCKTCCCTTCCAAAACTTCAACYCAGGTAGCTTTATCTCGATTGAAATATTGTGATATCAAGTTCTTCTGTGAGTATTCYCTAACTGTGACAATGGCTCTCGTCGAATGTGAGATCAAGAAGGAAAACGCCACTGTAGCTMGAGGAGACGAAGCTTTGGAGAAAGTCATGGATATTATGGAATCGTATTGCCTTCCAGGAGGCCTCATGGCTATGAAAGATGTGYTGGAAGCRGGCATCATGGAGGAGACGGGCCAAGTTTGGATAAAGCAGAAGAGTGAGTCTAAACACCACTATAAGAAAGCCGACAAGCATGTCAAAGTCTCAGCTAATATAACGTGCAAGGTAGAGAAGAATAAGATTAAGAACATCAAGGGTGTGAAGGCCAGGGATATGATGTTATGGGTACCTGTTAACGAAATGGAGGTTGACGAGAAAAATCCTGGCAAGATACATTTCAGAAGCATTGGTGGCCTCACCAGGACTTTCCCCGTTGAATATTTTGCTAGAGGGGAGTAGGAGTAGAACAATTCATTTTCCAGCGTTATTCTTCTGTTGGGTGTGCTTAAATATCTAGAGTAGTTTGTTTTATATGCTCAGAATTATTGAATGAGCTGGGCATTTTTATTGGGTTTCCTTCCCTGTGTCTTATGATGTTATGTAATGCTCCTGTTTTTGTGCTTTGTAATCTGAACCAGTCATGATTTGTTTATTAAATTCATGCATTCTGTTTGCAACTGAATGATGGCAAAATTCCAATGTTCATATTCCGTGTAAGAGCTGTTGATCCTCTTATTCAATAAATGTGCAGTTTTTACGTTTGTAACCTTATAACAATCCCATCACGGGCAAGGATGCATCACCAGAGTCATTCATCAGGTATTCTATTCATTGACTAATGCATGATGCAACTACTGACATAATTCATATTAACCAAACCTAGATCTATGTAGCTAAAAAAAATGTCCGTGTAGATATCGATATATTTTTAATGCTTTATAAAATGGTTGTAAAAAACGTATTTTTTTCTTTGTTTTATTGGGATATTTATTCAAAATCCAATCAGATATTGTTGAATCTTCAGATTTAAATGATTGTTTTATTGAAATATTTATTCAAAATCCAATCAGATATTATTGAATCTTCAAATTTGAATGATTAAATATAATTAGATTCAAAGTTTTTAATTAAACAACTTATAATAAAAATTTTATAATTAAACAAGATACCTGTGAATTATTGCGAGATTCCCTCAATGAAAGACAAAAACTTATAAGAATTAGACAAAGCACAAAAATGGGTTGCTATATATTTTTTATTAATTTATTTGAAATACTATATATTTTTTATTAATTTATTTGGAAAAACGAGAATACTTTATATAGTAGTTGTTTCTTCTTACACGCCAACAAAGTGTAAGAGCTCGTATGGCTTTGTGATGCAGTGAATGGTCAACATTTATTACGAAAGTCATTTTAATTTAGGTTTACATCATTCATAGAGGTGAATTTGGAATTGAAATGAGTATATAAAAGTTATATACTACCTCCGCCAGGATATAGCGTTAAGTTTTTCTTTAATTGTTAAGTTTTTATTGTCACATCACGTTAAGTTTTCGTTAAGTTCTTCTTTGATTGTCACATCACGTTTGTTGCGACTTAAAAATTTTGCCAAGCTTTTTTTAGTGTCACATTAGGTTTGTTACCAGATTCAAACCCATTTTTTTTTCTTAAAAGAGAATCTATTTGCTCCCAAATTAACCTACTCCTTTTTGTAATATTTGATGATGAATAAATTTAAACTCTTATTATGGGCATAGAGAGAACTGCGGCCTGAGGCACCTCTTCTGGTAGCCACAGTCCGGTCTCTTCTGCCACTATATGCCACAGTCCTCTCTCTTCTGCCACCTTGGGACTTGAGGAATTTTTTAATATATCCCTAATTCTTTAATATATCTCTGATAATACATTTTTATGATAAATACATAGATTTTAAAAGGTTTTGTTTAAACGGGAATTTAGTCAAATCACCATTTTTTTTATTGTTTAAATTGTATTTTTAATATATAAATAAATTCAGTATTCAAAATCCTTAAGACTCTTGAATTACACAGAATGAATCACTCAAATATATAATAATTGCAACAATTTTCACAACATTTCATTAAAACTAGACGTTTTAGACTAAGTCATTTTAAACTACATTACAAACAATAAAATAACCTAAACAGAATCATGACACCGGCTTTCCATGGCAGACGCATATTGGTACATGAAAATCTTCATGGCCCGCCCATCCGCCATCAATATTTCCATTACTGTGACTGAAATTCTTTACGGTGATCGTTCATTTATCAGCCAGCCAGCCATAGAAATGGATGTTATGGAGCTGGGCTCCCCATTCATTACATTGACCAGTTTAACGGCTGTAATTAGTCCGTCGTCAGTTGAAGGGCGTGTTCCTGGAACTCAGGCAGTCACTGTCGCCCGCGGGACAATAATAGAGTTTGGATACTCTGATGTCAAATAAAAATTGCCAAAATTCAGTTCAATGGCTCTTGATTACAGTCTATAGTTCATTATTTCATTTAAAAATTGACGAAATTACTTCATTATTTCATTGACGAAATTACAGTCAATAGTTCATTATTTCGATGATAAGATTGTAAAACAGGTAAATTTCGATCGATGATAAGATTGTAAAACGTAAATTTTGTTTTCTGAGGGTTTGAATTTTTTAGGCGCCCCTACCCAGGAGCATTGAGAGAATGATCATTTAGAACCTTTGAGTAGGCCTTTCCCCGCTCCATAGTCCCTAACGATTGTGGTTTGCTTTCCATGTTTGATGTCTTTCATAGCCTCAACATGGGCTAAAGACAAGTGAGAATTTCTTCCAACATTAGATACCGCCCCCTTTTCCAACACAAGGCTCCCATGAAAGCTTTGGATAGCCCTTTCTTCACTCTAGACCTTAACAAATAATCTGATTTTAAAACAGATTTTAAGGAGAAGGAACCCGAGAGAGAACCCGGGGGAGGTAAAGATGGGGGAGGCTAAACCAAAGCCTGTAGCGTTAACGGGAGGGGTCTTGACATGGGTGGACAATATCTTCTTCCGGAACTTACATTCCAACTTTGCAATCCAAAGACTTACATTTCACTTCCACGGTGACTTCCAAATCATTATCTAAAAGTAAGAGAGCTTTAGATACAGGACAGGACATGTTGACTTACCAGAAAGCGCTGCATGAGGAACCCCCTGGGAGCAGAAAACGCTGCTTAATTTCCTGAGAGACCGAGGAACTATTCCTGATAACCGATTTGCCTTCCATCACCTTTTCACTGTCAGCAACTTCAGCTTCGACCTTCCGTTTCCACCATTTTTTAAACTGAGGGAATTGGGAGGGGGGCCTGCCTCATCGAGCCAAGAAGTGACCCACTTCATGACAACCATAGCAACTCAAATTTAAGTGGTCTATCCCTGGGATTCAGGAGAAGCCGCCATAGATTCGTTCAATTTCATCCAGCAGCCCCCGCTAAATTCTACTTTAATCTGAAGCCATGCCCACCTCCTATCACTTTTTAACTCCCAGACTCACTTCCGACAAAGACGAACTTCCCTATTTGATTTCATATAGCAACCATAAAGTTCTCGTGCCAAATCACTAGTTACAGGTTGAGCAGAATTGCCCAAACTTTAAAGTGTTAAAATAATATATTATGTCATAAAAAAATATAAATCTAAATTCTAAATGGAATAAAATATATAACACAATAAAAATATCGTATACAAATACCCATGACATTTGTAAACTTTATTAATACATATCAAAATGTTCCAAGACAATTACCTTCATATTTAAAACTTTACTAATACACTAAAGAGAAAAAATATCAAAATGTCTTTTCATGAAAATAATTGAGAAGACACCAAGGGTTTGATTCCCTAAAAACCTAAATTTTGTATGTTTATTTAAAATTACAGGGGTCATAGGAGTGAGGGAGTGATTTTTTACTCAGATGGAAAACAACTTATGGATTATTCATGGGTTTAGGTCAGATCTAATGGTAATAGGAATAGGGAACTTTGAAAGAAAATTAAAAATGTCCACCTTATTTTGAGTTTATATTTTCTAACATTAAAATTCTTGAGAAAAGTTTATATTTTTTAGCATCAAAACTATTTAGGAAAAAATTTTAAAGGTATTCATTTGCCAAGGAAGCTAAAAATCTGGTCCAGAGCATCCTAAAAATCAACAATAGAATCATTCATGAACTTTGCACATAAGTTACAAAGAAGTGGCACCTATGGTAATCCAAGGAAAAAAAAATTGTATAAGGAGAAGAAGTTCAATCCTACATCGTGGTCAAGTGTACTCATTTCCTCCTGTCTTGTTTCTCTTCCACATCAAAACGTTGTGGAACCTTGATGATGTCTTGGACACCACATCACGGTCTATGTGGACTCACTATATGGCATTCTCATGCAAGGAACACGCGACCTCCTTACTATGCCCTCCAAGCACTTTTGTTGCATCCAAGTATCCTCAATATTTATCGACCTCCTCTGAGCACTGTGTGAACTTATGCAGTCGTTATACTTCCATGTCGTGATCCTCTATCTCAAGCAAGCCATGAATACAGATTCTAATCCACTCGCATCAGCAAGAGTCATTCACCAATCGGGGTTGTTATTATTCCACATTATGGCGTTGCCTCTTTGTTCGTGGGAATTGCAGGATTTACGACTTGGTTCAAGTTGCTTTGTCATTCAAATTCAGAGAGAACGAGCAAGTTGGCACAACATTCTCATTTTTTGGCATACAAGCGAGCTTCAGGCATATCGCCTGCACTAGTTATCTCAACTCCTTGAGTATGTGGCAACGCAACAAAGACCCCTGTGGAAGTAGCAATTACATAATGAGCTCTCTCAGAGCCCAAATCAAATCAAGGCCCAGCAAGAGGAAATTTTGGAGCCCAAATAAAATCAGAGCCCACCAAGAGGAAATTTTGGATTCCATAAACATGATAGCCCAGCTGCAACAACAAATTCAAATGAAGGAAATAAGGAGAAATGAGGAACTAGTTGTAGTTATGAGGGAAGTCAACCGAAACACAGAGAATATCAAAACTATTCTCCGCTAGTCGATCAACCCTCTAGTGCAAGAATTCAAACAGCAGGCACCAACTCCCTCCAATGAGTCAACGACGTCGAATGCAGCCTCAGAAATGTTCGAAACATGCCAACAAATTTCCTCATGCGATCACATGCACATGCATGCAGCTATGTTAATGCGCATGCATGCAATCTATTTATGAATTACTCGTGTAACTATGTGATCTATTCATGATCAGTTTGTATAACTAGGTGAGAGATGTTATATATGTGAGCATACCCATATAGGTGGAGTGCAATGTGACTACAAGTCTGTGCAAGGAGCAGAGAGAACAGTGTGTGAGGAGAAGATGATTGTATGCCTATGAAGGCTATTGTAATTCTCTCTTGAATAATAAGAATACCAATAATCATTTCCCGTGGTTTTTTCCCTCATCGGGTTTTCACATAAATCACTGTGTCAAGTGTATGATTGATGTGCTTGGTTTAATGCGTGTTTGATCTTGATTATTTTATGCTCTATTATATGCTATGTTTTGCTTCCGATTCTCAAAAAGTGGTATCATAGCAAGTTGAGTAGGCATCGCAGGTGAGCCAAGGTGAATTATGTGAAGGTCTCCTATGAGCGCAAGAAGACGTGACTACAGAAGGCGTGATTGAGTGAGTATCAGGTCATCGACGCTCCCTAGGTTGAGTGAGTAGAAGTAGTTTTGGAGCTTTTGTGCTAATGGCGAAAGTGCATAGTTCTAAGTTTGAGGTGGAGAAATTCAGTGGTAAGAATAGCTTTGTGCTATGGAATCTCACTATGCAAGATCTCCTTGTGCAACAAGGATTGCAAAAGGCATTGGCTGGAAAGTCAAAGAAATAGGAAAGCATGATAGATGAGGACTGGGAGGATCCAGATGCAAGAGCCCTCAATACTATTTGTTTTTGTTTGGCAGATGAAGTGTTTCTTAACATCCTTGAAGAGAAGAAAACAACAGGTTTGTGGGCCAAACTGGAGATTTTGTATATGACAAAGAACTTGTCAAATAGAATCTTCTTAAAGAGGCACTTATATAGCTTGCGGATGAAAGAAGGTACCAAAATTGTTGATCACTTGAATGTTTTCAATACTCTGGTTTTTCAATTAACTAGTATGGAAGTAAAGTTCAAAGATGAGGACAAGGCGGTTACACTACTGTGTTTGTTGCCTGAGTCTTGGGATCATTTGGTCACAACTGTGTGGTTTAACACAATAGATGCTATTGATTATGACATTGTTGTGGGAGGTCTTTTGTGTGAGGAAATGAGGAGAAGATCGAGTAAGGAAACCTCAACAACAGAAGCAATGGTGGTTAGAGGTCGATCTACAGAAGGAGGGAAATATCATAAAGGTACAACCAGGTCTAAGTCAAAACACAGTAAGGGTAAGAAAAAAAGTTGGTTATGTGGCAATTTTGGGCATCTCAAGAAGGATTGTTGGAAAAAACAACAAGAATCCAAGGAGGACTTCACAAAAGAAGCAAATTCAGCTACAGGTATGGTTGATGAAGTTTTTTTTGTATGTTGTGTCTCACCAACTGTGTTTACATAGAAGGTGTAGGGTGATGATGGTTGAGTCACCGTGAAATAAAAATAAAAATAAAAATAAAATGTATTTAATTTGGATTTGTAGAAATTATTGATTGCATGTAAATGGGCATATGTCTATAAGACTTGAATATGCATGCATACCCTAGTTTATCAGGTCACCTATGAAAATTCTAGATGTAGATTTAGGTAGATTGAATACGTGGGGGGGCATGTGTGTTGGGTTAACCTTGATTAAGTGAAAGAATTAATGAGTTAAATGTGTTTTTAGCTCAAAACAAGTGGTTTTTCGAGTCCATCTGTTTTGGGTATCCCGTGGTATTGTGTCCATGGATTTCCATGTAATGAAAGTTAAGCGGTGAAGGCTTACTTGGTCGGCTTGGTCGGATTTGGTCAAGGTTGTTTGAATGCAAAGCTCGAGGTGGAGGATTGTTTGATGAATCTCCTTTTATAAAATCAAACATAGTAAAGTATGAAAGTTTCAAAGCATGGTTGGTAGCAGAAAGGTATTTGGAAGGTATTGATTTCCATGAAAGTTTCTCATGCATCGTTAAAAGCTTGTTTCTATTCGTGTTGTGTTAGCACTGGTTGTGATAGTACAACTAGATGTTAAAACAGTTTTACATGGAGTTTTTTGGATAAGGGGATGTATATGGAACAACCAGAATGGTTAGTTCAGAATCAAAATAGAAGATTTGTTTGCAAACTCAAAAATCATTGTATGGCCTCAAGCATGCTAGGAAAATGGTACAAGCTTGTTTCTCATGCTAGGAAAATGGTAGGAAGTTTCTCATGCGTCGTTAAAAGCTTGTTTCTATTGTAATTCTCTCTTGAATAATAAGAATACCGATAATCATTTCCTGTGTTTTTTTCCCTCATTGGGTTTCCACATAAATCACTGTGTCAAGTGTATGATTGATGTGCTTGGTTTAATGCGTGTTTGATCTTGATTATTTTATGCTCTATTATATGCTATGTTTTTCTTTCGATTCTCAGAAAGTGGTATCATAGCAAGTTGAGTAGGTGTCGCAGGTGAGCCAAGGCGAATTGTGTGAAGGTCTCATGTGAGCGCAAGAAGACGTGACTATAGAAGGCGTGATTGAGTGAGTATCAGGTCATCGACGCTCCCTAGGTTGAGTGAGTAGAAGTGGTTTTGGAGTTTTTGTGCTAATGATGAAAGTGCATAGTTCTAAGTTTGAGGTGGAGAAATTCAGTGGTAAGAATAGCTTTGTGCTATGGAATCTCAATATGCAAGATCTTCTTGTGCAACAAGGATTGCAAAAGGCATTGGCTGGAAAGTCAAAGAAACAGGAAAGCATGATAGATGAGGATTGGGAGGATCTAGATGCAAGAGCCCTCAATACTATTTGTTTGTGTCTGGCAGATGAAGTGTTTACTAACATCCTTGAAGAGAAGAAAACAACAGGTTTGTGGGCCAAACTGGAGATTTTGTATATGACAAAGAACTTGTCAAATAGAATATTCTTGAAGAGGCACTTATACAGCTTGCGGATGAAAGAAGGTACGAAAATTGTTGATCACTTGAATGTTTTCAATACTCTGATTTTTCAATTAACTAGTATGGAAGTAAAGTTCTAAGATGAGGACAAGGCGGTTACACTACTGTGTTCGTTGCCTGAGTCTTGGGATCATCTGGTCACAATTGTGTGGTTTAACACAACAGATGCCATTGATTATGACATTGTTGTGAGAGGTCTTTTGTGTGAGGAAATGAGGAGAAGATCGAGTAAGGAAACCTCAACAACAAAAGCAATGGTGGTTAGAGGTCAATCTACAGAAGGAGGGAAATATCATAAAGGTACAACCAGGTTTAAGTCAAAACACAGTAAGGGTGAGAAAAAAAGTTGTTTATGTGGCAATTTTGGGCATCTCAAGAAGGATTGTTGGAAAAAACAACAAGAATCTAAGGAGGACTTCACAAAAGAAGCAAATTCAGCTATAGGTATGGTTGATGAAGTTTTTATTGTATGTTGTGTCTCACCATCTATGTTCACATAGAAGGTACAGGGTGATAATGGTTGAGTCACCATGAAATAAAAATAAAATGTATTTAATTTGGATTTGTAGAAATTATTGATTGCATGTAAATGGGCATATGTTTGTAAGACTTGAATATGCATGCATACCCATAGCTTATCAGGTCACCTATGAAAATTCTAGATGTAGATTTAGGTAGATTGAATACGTGGGGGGGGCATGTGTGTTGGGTTAACCTTGATTCAGTGAAAGAATTAATGAGTTAAATATGTTTTTAGGTCAAAACAAGTGGTTTTTCGGGTCCATCTGTTTTGGGTATCCCATGGTATTGTGTCCATGGATTTCATGTAATGAAAGTTAAGCGGTGAAGGCTTACTTGGTCGGCTTGGTCGGATTTGGTCAAGGTTGTTCGAATGCAAAGTTCGAGGTGGAGGATTGTTTGATGAATCTCCTTTTATAAAATCAAACATAGTAAAATATGAAAGTTTCAAAGCATGGTTGGTAGCAGAAAGGTATTTGGAAGGTATTGATTTCCATGAAAGTTTCGCATGCATCGTTAAAAGCTTGTTTCTATTCGTGTTGTGTTAGCACTGGTTGTGATAGTACAACTAGATTTTAAAATAGTTTTACATGGAGTTTTTTGGATAAGGGGATGTATATGGAACAACCAGAATGGTTAGTTCAGAATCACAATGGAAGATTTGTTTGCAAACTCAAAAATCATTGTATGGCCTCAAGCATGCTAGGAAAATGGTACAAGATGTTTGATTCCTTCATGGTGAGCCAAATTTTGCAAGTGAGTATAACCATTTTGTTTATGGTATATTCATTATCTTGGTGTTATATGTTATGTTTGTTGCAAGCACAAGCATGGTTGAGGTCAACAGGTTGGCTCAGTTGGTTAGGACGTTTGTTATGAAGGATCTCAGAGTAGAAAAATAAATCTTGGGCATGGAAATACACAGAGACAGGAAATATGGTAAGCTTGATTATCACAAGAGAAGTATGTGGTGAAGATACTCAGGAAATTCAGTATGAATAATGTGAAACTCGTAAAATCCCTTTGGCTTTCCATTGTAAGTTCTCTTCAGGTTTATGTCCTAATTGATGAAGAAAAAGGTTATATGTCTCAAGTATTATATGCTAGTAGAAAATTTGATGATTGAGATGGAGAAATGGTCAACATTTCACTTGCATTTGGTGTTGTCAGTAGACACATGGAAAAACCAAGTGAAGAACATGGAAATGGGTGCTTCAAACATAGAAGCACAAGTATCACCTATCAGTGGTTGCAGTTATTTGGTATGTGTTATGATTCATGAGATTTGGACAAGTGCATCAGTTTATTAGACATGTTACTCATGGAGACATAATGGTCCATGTTGAAGTGAATCACACAAGAATGTTCCCGTAACGGTATGGTTAGAGAAGTTGCAGAGTTGTGATGGTTTTTGGCTTCTCTTGGCTTGCAGAAAATGTGATGAATTAATTAAGGGCATGATATATTAGGTGAATTGTTGTCAAGGTGGATATTGTTGGAAACATGCCAAAAAATTTACATGCACATTTCATGATCAGTTTGTATAACTGAGTGATAGGTGTTATATATGTGAGCATACCCATAGAGGTGAAGTGCAATGTGACTGCAAGTGTGTGCAAGGAGCAGAGAGCAGAGTGTGTGAGGAGAGGATGATTGTATGCATGTGAAGGCTATTGTAATTATCTCTTGAATAATAAGAATACCGAGCGTCTCACAAGCAGCAGATGGTGCAGATGAACATGAGGTGAATACATCCTTACACCTGCATTAGCAATTTATGCTTCATAAATTTGAGTTTTTATTATTTTCCTTTGTAGCCATTTATACATGACAAGGCATTTTCATTCAATGTGGGAATTCCTGGTATCTTTTAAGTAGGGAGGAAATACACACAATGCTCTTTGCTGATGAACATGACCAGCTGAACTCTATGTATTTTTTTTTATTACTGTGCTGCACAACTTTTTCTAATACAAATATTACCCATTTCTGTCCTAAGAAGAAGACTACAAATTGTAACTAACCTGTTCTTTATACCTCTCTCATTTGTTTGACTTCCATGAATTTTATACCCCTCTCTCATTTGCTCGACTTCCATGAATTCTCATTTGCTTGACTTCCATGAATTTTATACCCCTCCCTCATTTGCTCGACTTCCGTGAATTTTAGGCATTGTTGGGCTGTTTCAAATATGCGTACGCTCAAGGGACATAAGCACATACATTTTTAAAACTTATGCACCTTGGTATTTGGGCTCTTTTTATTAAGCTCTCCTTCCTCTTTCCATTCAATTCTCAATTTCCATTCGACCTTCCTGTTCCTTTCCATTCATTTCTCATCTACCATCCACCTTCCTCTCAGTGATATTCGGCGGTAGCCTTACGTAAAGATCCATTTATTATCTCATGCAAATAGGCTAAGTACCATGTATCCGTGTAAACAAAACCTGCGTTATCGAAGAGCGCCCACATAAATTCTTATGACATCTCAACTGCAACCACCACGTGGTATGCAA